>JANDKJ010000010.1:0-37168 GCA_028551335.1 Armillaria sp. CMW 4456 | reverse complement strand
CAGAACAAAAGCAGCAGGTATAGCTGATAGAGATGTGAATTCATGTGACCAAGATATAGTATACATACTTGGTCTTTGCATCCCCTGGAAGGCAAATATATCCATTGTTGAATTTTGCTGTCATTTGTCTTCATTGACTTACTCCCAAGTCTATTTCTCCTGACCATTCCTGACAGAAGAACTTTTGAATTATTTTTCACAATAACAAGTGTTTATTGAAGCAGTATGCCAAGAATATTTCCACATTGAGGCTGTTTTATAATGATTATTTTGTTGTGATCTTTCAGTGAGCAAAAAATCATTGAACTTTACTTGCTGTGGCAAGGGTGACAGTGGTAAGTGAGGTGGAAGCAGCTTGAGAGTAAGCCAGGATGGAGAAGGTGCTGCATGTCTCCTTCATTGTGGGAGAAGCAGAGTCCGAAGACCCATATGCGACTTTAAAAACCTGATGGGATTGGCAGCTGGGGCAAAATGCATCAAGAAAGGGACTGGCAAGGGATGCCAACCTTTGATCACACCTGAGGTAATTCCAACAATACCTATGATTCAAGATATCTAGTAAGATTGAGATATTAGAGAGATCAGGGACAAATCTGGTGAAGGCCAAGTTGGCTATGTTGCAAATAGGAGTTTTGAGAGATACATGGAGACATTTAGCATAATAACCTAAATGAGATAGGGCCTGCCCCTTCCAGCTTCACCCCACAACCATAGTAGTGCATTGCAAAGAGAAAGGGTGTGTGTGTATAGTTTGGGATGATGGGGTGCTCAAATGGCTGACTGGTGAATGAAGAGCAGATGAAATCAGACCAGACAGCTCCCACCCTATGGGGACCACAAATTTCATCATATGGTCCTGCAGGACTGTGCATACAAACAGCTTAAGAGGATGTTTATTGTCGGTCTCTATTACCACTGCATCTCCCAATTTGCTTCAGACCATTTGTCTGGACTCACATGACATTCACATGGTGTAAGCACTCACAACAGAGAAGGTGATCTGTGCCTTGATAAAGACATCCATGCCTCAATTCAACTCTAGCTTGAGCCTGAGTGTCAGTCAGAAAATCGACTGTTATTTCTGCACTTCCCAGCTACTCCAGCCCCACAGTGATGTTGGTGGTCAGGGCATGTTTCCTCACTTGGGGACACTGTTTTGATGGCAGTGAAGACAAATGGTGGCAAAGCCAGGCTTGTGATGATTGGACATGGCCATTTTTTTTTTTGCAGACAATGATGTCCACTTCTTACATGATAAAAAAAAGTGCTTGGTTACCTTTGATCAACCAAGGGTGGGAATAGAACAGTGCATATTTATGGATACTTGTCATATCTATCCCAGCACTGGGAAAAGAATATTGCTTGACTCATTTTGTAGACTGAATGAGGCAAGGATGTCATGTCGGCAATGGAGCCTCTGTGAGGGCCAGATAGGTTGAAAATCAACCCCATGATTCAACCTATGATGGTATTATTTTCAACCTGCTAAGTGCTGATAATCAACCTAAACCTGTCACTTTTTCTGTAGGTTAGAAAGTGACCTATTTAGATCACATTCAACCTATGCTAAAACCAAATTAAAATTTTATTATATCACTCTGTATTAGGTCCTTACTTAGGTTGTTCTGAATCAACCTCTCATTAGTCACTTTGTTAGGTTGCTCAATCACTCTTTTCAGGGTGAACAGATACCATAGCAGATCTAATAATTCCTGATGCACATGTAGCTACTTGATTTGAAGTGGTTAACATTATGACATCTACTACATACAAAAAGTATAATAATAGTAAAAACAGTCTAGATATGTGCCACCTCTTAGGTCACTAGTCAGTGGGACACAGATAAACATGATTGAGAACGAATGATACAGTATTTGGAAATGGCCAATACCCCTCACACATAGTGAGAATACATATGGCCATACAGTAGACAACTCACATTGAAGGATATGGCCTTCATGTTCTGGCTTGAGAAGAAAGACGGAGTGACACAACAATGAACCAGGAATTCTACATGGTGTACAATCTCAGTGTATGAGCAAACCTGAGAGAATAATAACACACTATGCAGCTTGCAAAGAAAATTAGGCAATAATGTTGCACAAATGTGAAGATGCCAACAGGAGATAAAGTGGGAGAAAAGCAAGAACAAGAATGAAAAAAGTGCTAAGTTTAACATACACATGATCATGCATGCATGGACCATTTCCATTTTGGGAATACATTCTTGACTTGCTCTGCAATTCCTCTATCTTTGCACCTGGTCAACAAAAACTTGAAACATTTTTTATTACTATGGTGTATTCTGTTAGATTTTGTATAGATGATGAATAATTGAGGCTACTTATAAAACAACCTAAATCAAAATCAACCTATTTGTTAGGTTGAAAGAAATGATCTATTTAAATAGGTTGAAAATTACCAGCTGAAAAAGTAATCTAAAATAAGTCCAGAAAAAGACTCAGAATTGTCACACATCTATTAGGTTGGAATAAATGACCTATGGTGAATAGGTTGAAAAATATCAACCTAGCAGATGACCTAATTACAGGTACAGCTGATTTTCAGCCCAGTCTAGGTTGATTTTCAACCTGTTCTAGCTTCATAGTGTGAGCAATCTTACCACAGCCTTGAACCACATGAGTCAGAGTAATGCAAATTGATGATATCCTGGATGCCAGAAGTCAAATTATTCCTTGCACAAGTTGCTGTGAAGAGATGTAGCTTTGAGACTACTGCAGCTATACACTGTGTCTGCAGATTTTTGGTTTGATAAGAGTTTTGTTGGGACAGAAAAGAGGAGAGAGTCTATGACAACATGACATCGAAAGAGACCATCATTTTCATCCAAAATTACATTGTGAGAAGGAGCTCTGGTTGAGACAGAAAAAAAGGAATTCATCTAATAGACAGGGCCATAAGTAAAAAAGGTAGAGATGAGCAAGGAATGAATCAAGATTCAGACAGGTTTGTGGTTTGGTTGTGACTGTGAAATTTGTGATTGTTTGCATGTTGCTTTAACATATTCCACCACCATCAGTTGAGGGACTAGTGCTTTTGGCCCTGAAGGGTCTGCTCCAATGTCAGAATATGCTGTTATCATGCTGTGTCCCAGCTTCTGCACTAGCTCATACAGCTGATGTGCTTATATGTGTTCTCCCTTTAATGACCATGTCAATGCATGAGATTGACTCTGGAATGTCAACCTTAGTTCTGAGGCAGAATGAAGCCATTGTATGCAAGGACCCACACACCCAAAACCCATGCATGAGGAGAGATGTAGGACATGGGCAACACACAGCTAAGGAGGCAGCATCTGAAGAGAGTCTAGCCCCCAGCACTTCCCCACAAATGATGGCTCATATAGCTGGTGCACTGATGCCAAATCAGGGAAACAATAAGATGTTGACTTTGAATATAGGACAGGGCAGTGCTATTGTATGTGAGAATGCAGAGGCTTGTATTACAGGAAATTAGGAAAGACAGCAGTAGGCAAGAGTGGAAACTGGCCAAACACAGGGCACAATCATCCATCCAGGATCAAACTCCCATCGCTGTCCCACTGACTACTCCTGCAGCTATCACAATGATGCTCTTCAGGATGAAAAGACTGAATCTTATACCTACAACAGGTGCACAGATTGCTTCTGATCTTACTTTGTGTCTCATCCATGTCCAATCAGGCAATGATATGAATGACTATGAACAGAAGTACCCTGAGGATGCTCTCTGCAAAGAAGCCAGGCCAATTGTGCATGTTTTCAGAATGTATGAAGATGAAAGCAGGAAAAATGATGCCAAGATGATAGAAGAATCTTGGAATAATGTCAATGTATTGCTTGTATTTGTGAGTCTTTTCACACCCTTTCCTGCTTCATTGCTGAGCCACTTGCAAGGTGGGTCTTTGCTCAGCAATCTTGATGACCTTAGTCACTCAAACTTCACAACTTTGCAGCCAGACTATGCAGCCATGTTGGCAACCTCTGCTTTATGAATCCATCTTAGTTCAACGTGCCATTGCCAATGGTTCCTCTGTTGATGCCATTGCTCCCCTATCCCTCAGTCCCACTATCACTTTTTTTCTCACTACCACAGACATCTGGGTGAACAGATTGTGGTTTTTCAGTTTGTTTCTCAGCCTCATAACTGCACTCATCATTGTTCTCATCAAACAATGGCTTCACCCTCATGTTGCTCTCCCACCTGGCACACCATGCAACCAGTGTTTGATGCATCAGTTCCGATATGCTGGGTTTGAAAAGTAGCATGTCCTGGTCATTATAGGCTTTCTCCCTGTCCTTATGCACATTGCCCTCACAATCTTTCTTGTTGGCCTGGTAATATTCTTACAGCCATTTTGACAGTCCTTGTCATGGGTCATTTGTGCAAGGACAGGTTTAATCTGCACTGTGTATGTGATGGCAGCCATTCTTCCCATTCTTTTCCCTCAATGCCCCTACTGTACACCTCTCTGCAAACTTGTCTATGAATTTTTCTGTCATATGAAACTACAAGTGTCGTGGGACAGTGATGAAGAGAAAAAGAGAAAATTTTTGTTGCATATAAACAAAAACAGTTGCATGACATAGCCCACTGTCTTCCTCGTATATGAATGAGAAATTCAGAGTCGCTGACAGTCATTGAATCTGGACATAGTGTTTGATGTCGTCCAAATATATATTTGTATTCTTGATACAGGCTGTGATGAGTTAATAGAACAATGGCAGTGGACTGGCCAGTAAGCCAACATGCCATTCTTGGTAATAGGGTTTGATACTGTTCCTTCAGGAGAGATGGGACTCATGACTCAGAGAAAGGCTTTCCAGATGTGCAAGAAGGGGGTCCTGGGTGCTGCTGGTGCATACAGAGCAACTGTGCAAACAGATGTGGGGGGTTGCAGCTTCCAAGTATAGCTGGATATGCATGGATAGGGACTGGGACACTGGTGGCTGAAGGTAGGATGTTGTCCTGGCAGACGACAGTAGTGGGCATCCAGAAAACATCACAATTATATTATAGAGGCCATATTTGTGCATGTAAGCGATGAGAGCTACATGGCCAAGTAGTACTAGGGGATTGAACAAAAAAATGTTGTATATGTCTGGGGGTTCATTGGTTGACTGAGAAATTTGACAGGCCATGAAGTTGGTTCACATGATTCATGGATCATATGACTAGTTATAACCTAAGTGACATCACAAGCATACTTTAACCATCACATTTTCATTCGACCTGCATCCTCTCTCACAATATCATCATACTTGCAATACTTCACTAACATTTTTTTGCTTCGAATGGGAAACACTTCTTCCTATGAACCATACTCAGGATTAGCCTTCCCAGATTCAGCATGGCCCATATATGATCCAACAGTAGGCAAACCTAGGTTCCTCTGGATGCACATCAACATAAAAATACTGCATTTCACATCCACCATGTTGAAAACAACAAGTCAAAACAAAATACTCATGCCAGCACTGGCAAGAAGAAGGATTGTGTAGGCAATGATGGTTTTGTAACTCATTGGACCTCAGTGGGAAAATGTAGGTCAACAGGATGGATTTATATAGCTTTGTGAAGGATACTTATCTGCCTCAATCAATCCAGGTAAGCTTGTAGTCTCATGGGTGTCCACACAGCACACCACAGCTTACCTCAAGTCCAAGTACATCATGTCATATATGATGCAAACTGGACTAACCAAACATGGGCCAGATATTCAAACAAACCACTCTCTACATTGAAGCTCTCCTCATCTCTGCTTCCCATCTCATCATCATACAAGATGAATCTTACCTTGCCTTGTTCTTGATCTGCATTATTGGTACTGTGCTTCCACTCCCAACCTGACAATCCACAATCTGCTTGCAAACTTGAAGGTAATGCATCCACCTGGCCCATGCATGTTTCATGGCCATTCCCACCTCCATACCTCAATACACTAAATTACTGTCCTGTGTACACTCACCAGCAAGTTCTGAGCCTGCTGTGTTTTGTTCAGCAGTATGAACAACACCTAGGCACAGAGCCCTGAACTCTCCAGTACCATCTTTGGACTTTGTCAAGCATATGCGACAATATCGACATGCCAAACACTTGGTTCTCATCTGAATGAGGCAAGTGAATTCTGCAGTAGCCCATCTGCAGAGCAAATTCACCTGCATACATGTGCATCTGTGGTAGTACACATGCGTCTGTGGTAAAATTGTGACAGTTGTGACATCTGTGACATCTGTGACAATACCTGCATAGATGTGATGCATGACAGGCTCTGGTTAAGATTATGTCATACATGGTTATATCAACAGCTGAGCCTCCCAGGTGCCCAACCTAAGCATGCATGGATGTCTCCAGCAGACATTAAATCTATCTGTACCAAATAGGTGTTCTCAATTAGGTAAGCCTTTCCATCTTGTTCTCAAACCACTACCACCATATGGCGCTTAATTGATGGAGTGGTTTTGACCTCAATTACCCATAGTAGGTAAGTATTTTCTTTCTTTTCTCTTGTGTATTGCACTGATCTCATTGCTAGACTAGCACCAATGGAGCATTGTACATGATGGATGTAGTCTTAAGGTACTGTAAGGAGGGGGGATATGGAGCTGAGGCATCCCTAGTACATCTTTTTATTCTCTCTCATGTTCATTTTACTAATTTTCATCCCTAGATGAACACTCTTGGTACCTCCTCATATGCAGCGACAACCATACTCCTCAGATGGTGTTTTGATGTCTTATATATCTATGCCACCTTATAATCAGTATATAAATTATTTATTACTCTCTCATATAATATGAACTCCCCTCTATAATACAAATTCCCCTCTATAATATGCACTCCCCCCTCTATAATACAAAGTACAATTTTGAATAAGTCAGATCAAATTGAAGTAAGTATACCAGCATCAGCATCAGCATCAATTGCTGTGCAGACTTTGCTAATATTGTCATCCCAAATAGCACTGAGGATGATAGAGCCACTACCCTCCTTCCCATGCATGGATCCAAGTCAGTCCAGGTGCCCAGGTAGATGTGTGTGGTTTCCTCCAGCAGACATTTAAAATGGTCATTATCAAACATGAGCCCATACTTATATAAGGGTTTCCCTTCTGGTTGTAACTATCAGGGCTCACCAATCATGGCATAGATCCCATCACAGTAGTCTTACCAGTACAATTATAATATAACACATTCAAAATATCATAGCCACTAAGTCTAAATAATGGTATGTGACTATGAACAACCATGACCAACAATAACTTACTAATTCATGAATGCAGTCAATATTTCTGGACTTGGAAGCCAGAGTCCATGACGATGCCCATGAGTTGTCCTCAGGCAGCAATGAAGAAAATGAATTCATTGTCAATCCTGATGACACTGATGACACTGAGGATACTGATGCTCCCCAACAACCTACCACTGTTCCTCCAGGTAAAGAAACATTGTGGAGAGAAATCCTCCAGAGAGCCCACAGACATGCCAACACATCATGAACCCTGGTGATCAAACTGCTCAGGTTTGATCATCAGCTTTTGGATGCTGCTCCTCCAATGCACCTTCTATCATGTCAGGTATGTACACTCTCATTGGTCAATTCAATCAGCTGCTGCTAATCCTGCTTGAGGCTGGAATGGAGAATATCATCCTCTTCCACATTGCTCAGAATGCCCAACTGCACCATGGAATTCAGGCCACATTTATCATTCCCAAACTAATGAAACAAGTCTGCCTTGAGGCAGACTTATCTCCAGCACTCCACACATGGCTCACTGGGATACCAGGCATGGCCATTTGAAACCAACAACTCACAATCTGCACTATTCCAGGGGCAGACAGCCGATGAGTTGTATGGACTTTGACAACATCCCCTTCCATCCCCAGTGGCACTTGGGTCAAGTTTTGTCATGGTGTGATGAAAGAGGAGGTGGGCATGGTTGCAAGTGTGCATGCTTGGGGCTATGAGACCCTGTTGGTGCCCAGACTTGCTACTCCAGTAGAAGAACCAGCAGAATCTTTGAGTTGCAAATGACGATGGATTGAATGGAGTACCCTTCCTCAAAGACTCTTCAACCATACAATGGTCAATGGCTGCAAACTCCGGTGTAATTGTTATTGTTTTGAGGGCAAGGTCTATGACCATGGCCTCCTCATGGGCAAGGCAACCTTCTTGCAGGTTCAGATTGCTAAAGAAATCACACAGGACACTGTGATGCTTTTCAGGGAATCCCAGCATCCTCTAATTAAAAGTCACATACAAGCACATCCCCAAGTGTGTGAATGGTCTTATCAGAAGGGTGAAATTGTCACTCAATCAAGTACGCACAGAACTGGAACCATTCAGACTGTCCAAGAAGATGGATTGGAGGTTCACTTTCCTGAAGGTTTGTTTGCAGTGCAATGGGGAGACATTTACAAAGAGTTCACCAAGGGTCAATATGTCAAGCAAATGGGCATCCCACTAGCAGAGAGGTTAGGAGAATGGGTCGAGGGGAAGGATGGTGCTTACTTGTGCATCATCTGCTCTGCCAACAGCAGATCCCCAGAGGTACATTCAGTGCAATTGCTTTCTTTGCAATGAACTCACACCATCTTAGTCATGGACAGTCCATGCTAATACCGTTGTCAGGCAAGCACCACCCATTGGTGGTTACTCCGGGAATGCCTCCACCTCCCAGAGTCTTCCAACAAGGACATCTGCTCCTCTGTGGAAAGGCAGGAAAGTCATTGTCACAGCCAGGAATCATGCATGGAGAGGCTCTTGTGGAGTGGTCAAAGACATGGCGATCCACACACATCCAAGAGTGTCTTGTGGAGTGCTCAAGGTGCTCATTCAGAGCAACATCTACAATCCCAGCATCCCTTTTTCAGAACATTGGTTTCTGTACCTCAATGTCATTGATGAAGAGACCTGATTGCCCCTCAATGAGGCAGTGTCAATAGTGAAAGATCCCAAGTATGCCTACTACTACAGTTGAGTGCCCCCCACAAATGTAGAGAAGACAAAGGGCCAGCATCCTCCACCTAGTGTTCAAGAGGTGCCAGGTAATGTCACTCCACCCCATTACACCAGCAAACATGATCTGTTTCCAGCCTGGGATCCGACCTCCCCTGATCCCGTCACCTGGTGTCTGGATCCTATACTCTCCAGTGCAAAGTTCCATGTTACCTATGATGGTGGCCACCCCATAACAGCTACAGTTGTCCAATTACTGGATGGCACCATTACCTGTGTCAGGACCGACACTGGTAATACACAGATACTTGACCCAATGAAAGTCGATGCCATCCATCCCAAGGCACACCACTATGACATGTTTTTAGTCATAAGAGGGGGTCATTGTGGCAAATATGTCAGGAGAATCTTGTTCACAAAGCAGAACACCAACGATACAGGGAATCTGGATTGGACTGTCATAGTGGTCATACCTCAGACCCCCTTTCTCAAGGATGATGTAACTGATGAGAGATTGGTTCTACACTTGTCAGTGATGACACTTGCCACTGAGGACAAAGATTCCCTCCAACTCAATGCAGGATTGAAAAAGCGACTATGGGTATGCACCTAGATGTTTCATACTCTGTTGGGGAACTGCTGTATGTACATATACCCTCTTATGCTATTATCAGCTTTCTATGTCATTATATTATTATACCTCAACAATCGATCAGTCTGATCATCTATTGCATGTGTGATCTGATCAAGTCCAAGACTCGAAGTGTATATGTGCAAGTGGTTGCCAACATAACCATTACCCATACATTCATAATACACTATGCAGTTGAAGTGGTCACTTTGCAGAAATGAGTGTGGGGTCAGATGAGCATGCACATCAAATAAACACTTCAACATCTTGTGTAGTGTTAGAGGTTGTCCTGGTCATCAGTACCACCACTACTGGTCAACCACTCTCCATATGTAGTATCCATACATGTCTTACTCAAAAAGGCAACAACATCATGTCTGAGCTGTCCACAACTTGACATTTTGCCACCAAAACTTTCATAGACATTTGGGTGAGTAAAACCAGTATACAAATTTGTGCTCCTTCAAATTCTTTTTCCAGAGCAAATTTCGATGCAGACTCAGGACCTGGATTTTGCCAACCCCCAAGGAAATGGACAAGGACACAGGATCGCCGGTTGCTCCCCTGGGATCCATTGCCTCTCTCCTGTTGAATGCTCACATCCAAGACCATGGCCTTACTCCAGTGATCAATCTTCATAACCTTCAAAATGGTCCTTGTTTCCTTGATTACAGGCCATCCCTCATGCAAATTGTGGATGTTCACAGTGGTATGTTGTTAACATGCTGTGAGATTACATCTTAATCTGGTTGTGTTGGATCTTACAGGACAGGTCCTTGCCTTAGCAGTGGACACTCAAGCCAGAGGCATCCCACCTCCCATGATTCTACCTCTCCATTTCCCCTGCTCCCCTCTACCTGACTCCCAGCTCTCCCTGCCCCCAGCCCCCCACTCCCAGCTAATCCCCTGCCCCCAGCTAATCCCCCACTCCCAGCTAATCCCCTGCCCCCAGCTAATCCCCCACTCCCTGCCAAATCCCCCTTCTCCCTGCCAAATCCCCCACTCCCAGCTAATCCCCTGCCCCCAGCTAATCCCCCACTCCCAGCTAATCCCCTGCTTCTCCCTGCCAACCCCCCTCTCCCTGGGAATCCCCTGCCCCTGGCTCTACCTGCCAATCCCCCACCCCCACCCACTTCTCCCACCCACAATCTCATACATTGCCCTGGTGTAGATCTTTCTGATCCAGCTCCCCTTACCAAAATTGTCACTCTTGAATCTCAGCCCATCCCAGAGGCACAAGGGAACCTTCATAGAGGAGTAGTCTTTACCTCTCTGTCACTGCTACCAGACAGATGGGATGGATGGCTGTCTGGGCCTTTTGTGCTTGACATTTTGCATGATGAATTCATTCAAAACAAAGGTCTTCTAGTGCACTAGGCCTTCCACAACAATGGAGGCCCCTATGTTGGCTCAGAGACATCGCCTACAATTGCAGGAGGAAAGTATTCCAACTGACAATGCCTGGGTGTCATTTGCTGTAAAGACCCAACATGTCAAATCATATGTCATCCACAGACACATCCGGACAAGCATTTGGAGAAACTGGAGAAGATATGCGACTGCAGTGGTCAACTGCTATATTTCCCTTGTGACTTGGTATCCTACATCATTAAATGGCTTGGAGGGGTATGGTATATTAACAGCCAGGCCCACAATCATGCACACATGAGCTATGTGTTGCATATGTCGCACCAAGAAGAGTACAAATTCAGAGAGCTCATGCTGGCCAATCCACAGTTGGGACCAAGTGCATTAATGATAGGTCCCAAAAGACAGGATGGCTATGGCAAAGGTGCCACAGAGATTTCAGAGGCCACTGGATACCCTGCATGCATCAAGTACGAATGAAGCAAAGTAGGAGCACTAGGGTCCGCTGACAGTGTACATGGCTTTCTCCTTAAATTTGCCAAATGGCAGTGGGACCATCCAGGACTGGTACAGATGCTTCAAGCAATGGGTGAGGTCATCGTTATTTCAATTTAGACCATTTGGATGTGAGACATGCTCTTGCCTGACAAACTGCCAGACTTACCTTTGTATCAAGGCCTGAACAGACTTCTTACAGATGGTGCCCATGGTTATATGGCTGATAGCAAGTTTATCCTCATCATTACCTCTGTTTTTTCAGAGAATCTAGATGGCTGGGTTCCTGGGTTATTTATGATCTTAAGCAGTTCCACAACTGAACACTACCACCATCATTTCAAGGGCCTATTGGACTCTATGGCTGAAGCTGCAGAGGCAAAGGGGCAAACCATTGTGGATGAAATGTTTGCAGGAGTAGGACAATTGCATCATATTCCATCTATGTTTATTGACATGCCAATGTAGGTGGTGGATTTCAGCAAGCTTCAACACATCAGATTCAAGAAAGCATTTGTGGATTTCTGGATGCGACAGGCTGATAGATGCACTCACCAGGAGCTCCAAGAAGCTGCCAAGAAGCTGTTGAAAGGCTGTGGACAGCATTTCCAGAATGCAGTCACCCATGTGAAGCATCTCAGAGGTGTTATACCTGTAGACCAAGCTGACAACTTTAAGTCCCTTACAGATGTATTTCTTACAACCCCAGATACACAACTGTTCAACAAGACAATTATGCAGTTGAAGATGATGATGAGGTGGTCAGATGGTTTAGTGATCTCAGAATGTAAACTGGTGAATAGTTGTCGGATACTTCTGGAATATTGCAGTGCAAAGAACCAAAATGGAAATAGTGGTGTCTTGGCTTTGTGTCGGTATTACAGAATAACTAGTTTTGTTTGTAAGTCACTGCTCAGGTGTGTTGTATGTTTGTGCATGAGCTTTCTGAGTACCTCTGTACTTGTATCAATTCCACCAGCAAAACACTATGCATATTTGGGACTGGACGATGATGAGCCTCAGGGCTCTGTATGCTCCAATTTTGTGGATTTATCCCTTTAGCAGAATTTCAGCAAACCAATCATTCCACACAAGCCCATATATACTTTATAGGGCTTTTACGATGCATTCCTGACACCAATATCTCAGCAATACCCTGACAACTCCAATTTTGACCTAAAGCTGCAGATTTAGCGCTGCCATTACCACAATAGGACCTAGAGCACATTGCCAACATCTCTGGCATTGCCACATCAAAGCGCACAGGCACAGCCATGCAAGCGGAGCTTCTTGACATTGATCTGGCGATCATAGGGGCTTCATCACAGCAATTTGACAATTTCCACAGCATGAACACTCTTTGGCAACTTCGGAATTAATTGGTTATTGCTGTATAACCACGAGACATCGACACACACAGTACTTTGGTGGTACTCAGCCATTTCTGATGAGTATTCTCAACTCTGACACTATGAATAAGGCATAGTCTAATGCTGGAACTATGAAAATCAAAGGTGCAGACACAAATAAGACAACACACAAGACCTGCTGTATAGTCAGAAGGTCAGAAGCACATATGTTAATGCATAGCCTTCTAGATATACCACAAGGATGCCATTTATTTATATCTTACTATATAAACATCGTAATTTCATACTGTACACTAGTTACTCTCTCTATTCCATTCCCCCATGTACACACATCAACTTGTTTACCTCAGTAACTCACCCAGCTTCAACAATACCAATAGTACATGTTTAATAGTGACTTCGTTCGCCACAAAGCTGAGCTTGAAGTAGTTAAAGCTGAGATGCTTCACAACCATCCATTGACCTAAAACCTTGACTCTCATCATTGTTTTACTTCATTACTGGCATCTGCTCAGTGTTAGTAAGTGATAACCATGCAGTACTCACCTCTTTTAGTTTTATAGGAAAGAATTAGCTTCAATTTCACAAGATCAGATTAGTTTTAACAGTTTTCATTTTCACAAGACATTAGTGAACCCATTTGGGCATCAAGAGCAGACAAATAGTATTGGATAGTTGTAGGGCAGCTCTATTGTGAGTGTTGCAAGGATATGTTTTGAACAGATTTAGTATTGACAGATTGACAGATATAGGGCAGCTCTATTGTGAGCTTTGCAGGAAATAGTATTGACCAGTTATAGGAATTGATTTGACAAGAGATAGGACCAGACAAAGGAAACAAAGTATAGTTTGACAGAGATTGACAGTTTATAGGAATTAGGACAAACAGAATCATCACAGATAAAGCCGAGGAGACCAGAAATAAAGACGAGACCTGCTATTGCACTGCCATAGCCACAGAAACATTGACACAGACTCATACTGAGATGATTAGGAGCTCATTTAATACTGACAGCCATTTTACACATCCCAGTTTCCTTCCCATCCAGTTTCCCAGTTTTACAACATGCACCAGACCAGATAACAGAGACCAAAGGTGACTCAGAGCATCAGAATCTGTAGTAACTTCTCACAAGACTAGAGAGAAGTCCCCCAACAAAGATGACAAGCCAGTCAACGTAGGACAGCCTGATTCATCCAGTACTGAATATGTAGTGTTTTGCCAGTGGAATTGACACGAGTACAGAGGTACTCAGAAAGCTCGCATACAAACATACAACACACCTGAAGAGTGACTTATGAACAAAACTAGTTGTTCTGTAATACCAACACAAATCCAAGACACCACTATTTCCATTTTGGTTCTTCGCACTGTGATATTCCAGAAGTATCCGACAACTATTCACCAGTTTACGTTTGGAGATCACTAAACCATCTGACCACCTCATCAATGAATCAGGCTGTCCTACATTGACTGGCTTGTCATCTTTGTTGGGGGACTTCTCTCTAGTCTTGTGAGAAGTTACTACAGATTCTGATGCTCTGAGTCACCTTTGGTCTCTGTTATCTGGTCTGGTGCATGTTGTAAAACTGGGAAACTGGATGGGAAGGAAACTGGGATGTGTAAAATGGCTGTCAGTATTAAATGAGCTCCTAATCATCTCAGTATGAGTCTGTGTCAATGTTTCTGTGGCTATGGCAGTGCAATAGCAGGTCTCGTCTTTATTTCTGGTCTCCTCGGCTTTATCTGTGATGATTCTGTTTGTCCTAATTCCTATAAACTGTCAATCTCTGTCAAACTATACTTTGTTTCCTTTGTCTGGTCCTATCTCTTGTCAAATCAATTCCTATAACTGGTCAATACTATTTCCTGCAAAGCTCACAATAGAGCTGCCCTATATCTGTCAATCTGTCAATATTAAATCTGTTCAAAACATATCCTTGCAACACTCACAATAGAGCTGCCCTATAACTATCCAATACTATTTGTCTGTTCTTGATGCCCAAATGGGTTCACTAATGTCTTGTGAAAATGAAAACTGTTAAAACTAATCTGATCTTGTGAAATTGAAGCTAATTCTTTCCTATAAAACTAAAAGAGGTGAGTACTGCATGGTTATCACTTACTAACACTGAGCAGATGCCAGTAATGATGTAAAACAATGATGAGAGTCAATGTTTTTAAGTCAATGGATGGTTGTGAAGTGTCTTGGCTTTAACTACTTCAAGCTTGGCTTTGTGGCAAATGAAATCACTATTAAAACTTGTACTATCGGTATTGTTGAAGCTGGGTGAGTTACTGAGGTAAACAAATTGATGTGTGTATGTGGGGGAATGGAATAGAGAGAGTAACTAACTGTAAAGTATGAAATTACCAGGTTTATATAGTAAGATATAAATAAATGGCATCCTTGTGGTATATCTAAAGGGCTATGCCTTAACATAAGTGTTTCTGACCTTCTGACTATACAGCAGGTTGTGAATGTCACCTTTTTCATGTTGTTGTCTTTAATTTTCTTGCTCTGGCATTAGAACCATTCCACATTCATCATCTTTATGCTGCAGATAATGCTGAAAAAGGATGAGTACCCTTTAGGTAGCATGTGCATCTAAGTCCTGTGGTTATACAGCAATAACCAATTATTAGCCCAAAGTCCCCACTGGGTATACTTGCTGTGGAAGTCATCACATGGCTGTTACTGAGCCCCTGTAAGACCAGGCCATTGATATTACCAGTCCATGCTCATGACTGTGCCTATGTGACTTGATGTGCTAATGCCGCTGATGTTGGTATTGCACCCTATTGCCTCTAATGGTTTAGGCTGGTTTAAAGCCAAGGAGATAAGTCAAAATTAGCTGTGTCGCCTTGACATTAAGTCATTAAGGTCAGAAAACATCAGAAAACCCCAATAAAGTATATATGGGCTTGTGTGGAATGTTTGGTTTGGTGAAAGGCCACTGGAGGGATAAATCCGCGAAATTGGAGCATACAGAGCCCTGAGGCTCATCAACGAACTTCCCCAAAGTCCTGCCATGGATAAAATGGTGGTTACAACCAGATCATGCCTCCATGATCTTCCCTTTGCAGCACTGGATGGACACCTGAACATGGGATCAGATGCCCAACAATACCAATGCAGAGGAATCAATGCACTTCAAGCTGTATAAGGTGGTCAAAAGCAAGTTTGATATCATACCAGCTCTAGATGGTCTCGTGGCTTTTGAGGACTACCATCACAGATTGCATGATTGCACACTAAGTGAGTCACTTGCATCAGCACATACTTGGTCACTTTGACTCAAATTGCCCATTGTAGGGGGTGCACCTATACAGCATGGAAACTCTCTATTGCAGCAACAATGGTGCCATCAAGTTCTCCATGGTTGCACCAAGAAATCTTGAGATCCTAAACACAAGGCATCGTGCATCACATCACATGGCATGATGCACCATGAGGGCTGTGCTCCTGATTGTAACATGGACTTTCATCTCAAGGGTCGCCAATGAGGTGGCCAGCAACGTAAAAAGCCCACACACCCAGAGACGAGTGAGGACCACAGCCCTGTGGAGAGCAAGGATGACAACCCTCCAGTGCCTCTAGTGGAAACTCCAGAGCCCTCACACCCAACTGGCAATGTCACTCCACAGCCCATGGCAGTAACCCTCGACCCACCAGATGATGCAGACTGCATGTCTGCAAGAAGTTCATCACCTGATTTTCCCATGTCTACTCAACAAGTGCAAGACCTTTATGAACAGACATCTCTCTCCAAAAATTATGATCATGAAGGGGCACTATCCATTGTTGATGTCACCAAAACCAAGTACATACCAGGCCCTCCATGGGCCAACAATTCATGCTGGTTGGATGCCAGTATGGAAGCAATGTATGCCACATTGAACTATGGTGTCAACCAGTGGCAAACCTTTGCCCATCTTTTTGATGACAAGGCTGATCAGGAGCCACACAGTCTGATGTTGCAGTTCTTTCAGGTCCTCAAGGCCCATTGGCAATGGCCCTTGAGGTCTTTCCTCCAACTAGAGAGACTTTCTGATGAGTTAAGTCCCTGTGACCAGTTAAAGGTGTTGCAGGATGACTTTCAGGGATTTCTCTATGAGAGCGGCATGGTTATGGGGGAATACAATAGCTATCAAGATGCTTTGGTATGTGACTGTTACTCAAATGGCTGGACTTGTTCTCAAGCATGTTACAGGAATGGTTTCAGGCCTTGATTGCACCAGGCCAAAGTCCAACTGGCAAATGGGCAGCTAATGAATGCTGCTGGCATTACTTTACACCATATTATCATCATGTGGAACTTTGTTCTGCATCTCTCAGAGTGTCTGAATGCACCAATCATATCTGAGTACACAGAATGATTCCAGAGCATGCAGTACTCTCCATGCCTTCCAATCAAGATTGGAGTGCTTACAAAGGGAGCATTACTAAATGGATGCACTTTCTCACCCAGTTGTCCCCTTGATCACCAGGAACACTGCAGGAATGCTAGAGAGGTGCTCACTGTGGACAGGAGGCAAAAATGTTCAAGTTTTGGATGTGGATTCCTGTCATTCTGACCATTGAGCCCACTTGGTTTGTGGACCAAACACACCTGCCCAAGCATGACCAGGAGGCACACTACTGGGACTTTCCCAGATATCTGGATCCCCTCCCCACAGAGGAGGTCAAAAAGTACTTGAAAACAAAGTCCAAAGAAGAAGTTAAAAAGCACAGTATGCAGTATGAAATGGCTGCTTGCATATTCAAAAATGCCAATCATTTCATCATGCAGTTCATCATGCAGACACCAGGTGGGGGAACTGTTGTCTTTACACATGACAGCATGAAGAATGCTGGGTACAGCCAGTGAGATAAGGACCAGGTCAACTCACTCATGACAGGAGCCAAACCTCCTGTGCCAGAGGGATATAGGACTTATGTGGTTATCTATAGGCTGCAAAGGGGCCTGGGGGCACAGTATGCATTTGTGGCCCACCAGCATACAAGGTGCACAAGCAAGCTGGGTGTGGTACTGGACCAACCCATTGACATCCATAGTGGAGAGAGTCCAACATGCACCATGACAAATTTCCACTTAATGGCTCAGAACAAGTGCCCTTGGGTCACTCATTCTGATCATATCCCTAAGACTTGGGAATTCCATCATGGCATCCCACCTAGTTTGAAGCAACCTAGCTCAAATTGCATTGATGACATCCCAGGGCCGAGGCCAGAAGGTGAGAAAATTCCCAATGAACAAGACATGTCTGATGGTATCTGTCAGCCTGGCATCACAACTCTTTCCAATGACCCTGATGCAGATGATCTGCCTGCAATCGCTGCTCTTTCAGATGACTTTGATGTAGCTGACATGATTAAGTCACAGACATGCATGCTGTCTTCTGACTCAGAGGACAAGCTGGAGATGTTAGTGGATGAATTGGTCCCTACCCAACCCTCACCCCAACCCATGTCACCCGCCACTGCCAATTCTGTGGGGGAACCCATCCCACATCTCTCAGATGCTTTCTTGTCCAGCTCTCCACCACCAAGTACACCGCTACATATTATCTGTTGTCATGGAGTGGAATCTGATGGACACAGAGATGAGTTTGCAGAATTAGTTGTGGAATGCACTGAGTGCCATACTTTCTCTCACCAGGCCTGTCTAACCTACCTACATTCATCAGAAACTCTGCCCAACTGGCAGTGCCATATGTGTGATATCCAAAAATTGAAACAGTTCCTTGGTTGGCAGCCACACAGGTCACCTACATGCTGATCTAAAAGAATGTAAGAGAGTATTGACTTGCACCTGGGATTTGTAGTGCTGATATAAAATATAGTCAAGGAGTTTCCAAAACCGCAGAGACAGTGTCTCATGAGACTATAGCTACTATTCATCACCAACTCTTGTAAGGTTGTATCATTCTCTTTGATGTGATAGCTGAGTATAGCATTTTCAGCCCTGGTAAAATGGTTCTTGCCAAAGATGGAAAGTACTACTATCCCTGTCATCTGATCAAAGAGTTGAAGCCACATAAAGAATGGTCAGTGAAATTTTAGAGGGGTAATAGTCCATCTCCCATGTCATCGCATATGCCAGGAGCTCATTCCAACATCCTCATATCTGCACTAATTGATGGCCTGTGGCAGAATTGAGAGGAATGATGAAAAATTCAGGTACATGTTTCAAATGTCAGATGCCAGAATGGAACATAACCTTGGTCATTTCACAGCTAGGGAAATGGGTTCATGCTCATGAAATGAAGCAAAATGAAGCAGAGGAGGAGACTTTGATGGACATGTCTGCTTACCTGTACAATACTGAGATCTGCAAGGCACTTCATCCTCACTGTGATGTGCTGAGAGCCCTCAATGATGATCCAGACAGCATTGATGAGCATGGGGTGCTGGGATTAGCATACTGGAGGAAGAATAACAGAACGACAAAGTTGTTTCACCATGGTGGGCTCACAATCAATGACATGGCATGGATAAACAACTTCTTTTGGTGTCATATTGTGTACACGTTCAAGAGGGACAATCCATTGTGGATGACTGACTTGGCAATGTACCATGCATGCACCCTTGTGGTTGCATATAGGTATTGAATGGAGTTCTTACCATCCCCAGAGTCTGGACCTGCCAATTCCAGCAAGACACTGGAAAGAATTATTATAAAAAATGCTTTCAAGTGAATGGTCAAATATACTAACCTTACTACAGATGGCAGATCTAAATTCCCCCTGGTGGATGTGGACATCAAGGCTCTTGAGAAGTTGAAGGGTAGAATGTTTGATAGATCCAAGGAAGCCGGTAGCACTGGGAACATGCAGTGGGGGTTGGACATTGGTATGCATCAGGACAACTGGTGCCCTTGGCTGAACAGTGGTCCTGAGGATGACAAGCAAACTCATGAGGGGACTGAGTCTGAATTGGAGGTATGTCTGATTATACTACCATTGCAGTTGAGGTACTCAATCCTTAACAGCCCAGACCTGAGTTTGACAAAGAGGAGCAAGCACAATGGATGAGCATTGTCCATGCCAAAGAAGAGGAGAGGCAATGCTTACAGTTGGCCAGAGCTCCCAAGCCCACACCATTAAACCCAGAGGTGGCAAAACAACTGAAATGGAAGACTGTGATGGATGGGGCTGCAGAATCTGAGCCACTGACCAAGCATGTTCATCGGACCAGAGACAATGGGTGTAACATGAAACAATGACACATCTTTGCTTAGGTGCTATGATGGATATGGTAAACCTATCTCATTCCTGTTAAAGTAGAGTTGTTTGGGTCCAATAACACTTTGCAATTGCTAGCTTATTTTGCATACAATATATTTGAGCTTAAGGCCATATTCATTTATCTACACAAATGTTTGAGTAAAAATACATGAATGAAGGGTCCATGTTATGCTGACATTGGTACCCACTGCAAATCAGATGGCCCATCTTATGCAGATACTTAGATCTTACCACAGACAGTTGACATTGATGAGGTGATCAGATGGTTTAGTGATCTCTGAACGTAAACTGGTGAATAGTTGTCAGATACTTCTGGAATATCGCCATGCGAAGAACCAAAATGGAAACAGTGGGGTCTTGGCTTTGTGTCGGTATTACAGAACAACTAGTTTTGTTTGTAAGTCACTCCTCGGGTGTGTTGTTTGTTTGTGCACAAGCTTTCTGAGTACCTCCGTACTCATGTCGATTCCACCGGCAAAACACTATACATATTTGGTACTGGACAAATCAGGCTGTCCTACATTGACTGGCTTGTCATCATTGGGGGGACTTCTCTCTAGTCTTGTGAGAAGTTACTACAGATTCCAACAGTCTGAGTCACCTTTGGTCTCTGTTATCTGGTCTGGTGTGTGTCGTAAAACTGGGAAACTGGATGGGAAAGAAACTGGAATGTGTAAAACGTCTGTCGGTATTATGTCAGTATTAAATGAGCTCCTAATTGTCTCGGTATGGGTCTGTGTCAATGTTTCTGTGGCTATGGCGGTGCAATAGTGGGTCTCGTCTTTATTTCTGGTCTCCTCAGCTTTATCTGGTTATGCCTCAGCTTTATCTGTGATGATTCTGTTTGTCCTAATTCCTATAAACTGTCAATCTCTGTCAAACTATACTTTGTTTCCTTTGTCTGGTCCTATCTCTTGTCAAATCAATTCCTATAACTGGTCAATACTATTTCCTGCAAAGCTCACAATAGAGCTGCCCTATATCTGTCAATCTGTCAATACTAAATCTGTTCAAAACCTATCCTTGCAACACTTGCAATAGAGCTGCCCTACAACTATCCAATACTATTTGTCTGCTCTTGATGCCCAAATGGGTTCACTAATGTCTTGTGAAAATGAAAACTGTTAAAACTAATCTGATCTTGTGAAATTGAAGCTAATTCTTTCCTATAAAACTAAAAGAGGTGAGTACTGCACAGTTATCACTTACTAACACTGAGCAAATGCCAGTAATGAAGTAAAACAATGACAAGAGTCAAGGTTTTAAGTCAATGGATGGTGGTGAAGCATCTCAGCTTTAACTACATCAAGCTCGGCTTTGTGGCGAACGAAATCGCTATTAAACGTGTACTATCGGTATTGTCGAAGCTGGGTGAGTTACTGAGGTAAACAAGTCGATATGTGTATGTGGGGGAACAGAATAGAGAGAGTAACTAGTGTACAGTATGAAATTACCATGTTTATATAGTAAGATATAAATAAAATGGCATCCTTGTGGTATATCTGAAGGGCTATGCATTAGCATATGTGTTTCTGACCTTCTGACTATACAGCAGGTCTTGTGTGTTGTCTTATTTGTGTCTGCGCCTTTGATTTTCGTAGTTCTGGCATTAGATTATGCCTTATTCATAGGGTTGGAGTTGAGAATACTCGTCGGAAATGACTGAGTACCACCAAAGTATCATGTGTGTTGATGTCTCATGGTTATACAGCAATAACCAATTAATTCTAAAGTCACCAAAGGGTGTTCGTGCTGCGGAAATCATCAAATTGCTGTGATGAAGCCCCTATGATCGCCAGATCAATGTCGAGAAGCTCTGCTCGCATGGCTGCACCTTTGCACTTTGATGTGTCAATGCCAGAGATGTTGGCAATGTGCTCTAGGTCCTATTGTGGTAATGGCAGTGCTAAATCTGTGGCTTTAGGTCAAAATTGGAGTTGTCGGGGTATTGCTGAGGTATTGGCATTGGGAAAGCATCGGAAAAGCCCTATAAAGTATATATGGTCTTGTGTGGAATGATTGGTTTGCTGAAAGTCTGCTAAAGGGATAAATCCATGAAATTGGAGCATACAGAGCCCTGAGGCTCATCATCCCCCCTAAACTTTCATTATGTCACTCTAGTGACATAATGCCAAACTAGTGAGTGACAAAATGGCTCGATTTGGCAGGTGTCATGTGGCCTCATGGGCTTCCTCTTCTGGGAAGCAAATGCCGGTCTGGCATTCGCTAAATATAGTGCTGCCTCTTCCTCTTGTCTGAGATCATCGTCTTCGACGAGGATTGCCAGCTTCGCTATGTTGCCATTGGCTAGTGCATGGGCCATGCTGTGCCCTGTGGAATGTTGGGATTGGCATCGGTATTCCAGGTGACTTCATCATTTTCTTTGCCCTCCTTTGTTGTCATGTCTTTACTCTCCACTGCTATCTTCACTCGGTCAATCCCAACCTTATCCTCTTTACTCAACATGTCTGCCTCTCCTAGTAAAGCCATACCCTCCCCCACCAAGGTCTCCACCAAAGTTCATTTTGCTGATGCCAATGACATGTCAAACATGTACAAGCTTGCAGCCACCATCCTCCAGTTCAATACTGAGCACCTGCCAGAGGACCATAACATCGACCGTTGGGTGTACGACTCCCATTTGCAGTGGTCGACTTGTTGTCAAACTTGGAAGGTTGCCGGTATCAAGAGATCAGACTGGCTAGATATTGAGTTCGCGTTTATTCGTGTTCTCGAGGGTATCGATATGGATGGGGTGAAGGAGAATATTTTTGAGTATAATGAGTTTGTCTTGCGAGCAGTGTGTCCCCTTGTTCTCTCTTGTCTTCTCTTTTTCTGACTTCAGTTGATAGCAGGCCTATGGTCGTCAATTGACCATTATTCCAACAGACGAAGGTCTTCCCTCCTCCCTCATTGCCGAGCCAGCGGCGCCTGTATCTGCTCCAACCATGGAGCTTTTCCCAATAATTCCAGAGGCTCCTCTCCCTAGCCCAACAGTGCTCGATCCTCCTCCTACCACGACTGTTGACAATGTCGAGGGGAGGCCTATTACTCCCAGAGCAACAACGCCTGCCGCTGAGGTGTCTGCTAACACCTCTACTGCCTTTGTCCCAGTGGACCAGAGAGCCCGGCTGACCTCGTCGAAGAGGACTACTTCTCGTACTAAGACTCGCCACTCCAAGTTCGATGGTTCGTCTTGGTTTCTTCTTTTTAGCGTGCTGTCGACTGACTCCTTCTCATAGCTTCTGGTCCTGTGGATGAGGATCTCCCTACGGCATTCATTCCTAGGCCGGCCTCTTTGACGATGAAGAGGCAAGTCGCTGCGTGCAGCCAAAATGGACTCAAAATGCGAGCAGAGACTACAGACTCTGAATCACACTCTAACCCTCGATGCTACAACCACACACTCTTTAGTTCGTGGGGGATTATAATGCGATAGAAGCAAGCAGTGGAATTGATAAGATGGGTTCTAGGACCTTGAATACGCTTTAAACGGGTGTGCTCTCCGATTTTCTAGACTTCTCTAAGTCTAAAGACTTTTGTTACAAGAGGTGGCGACTTTGTCGCCGGGCCTCAAGGCAATATCACAAAGGCACCGTCCCAGATGCAGAGCGCAACACAATTTGCCCTTAAAACACACAAATCTAACCCAAACACAATGCGCTCTTCCAAGAGACGCTCCCAAATCCAATCCACAAGAGCCACTGGGTTTGAACCAATGCGCTCTAGCTTCCTAACCGATCATAACTCCACAGGGTTTGAACCTGTGCCGAGTCAGAGAAACCCAAAAACACAATAACACCGTCCCACAAGCCAAAGGGTTTGAACCTCTGCCACTTGGGGAAAAGAGCGCAAGCTAATCAGTCCAAAGGGTTTGAACCTCTGCCGACTGTAGCTCCACGCGTCACCCGAAACCCTTCACACATGAGAGCGCAAGCGCTCTGGCCTCCCTAACGTCCCCTAGATGAACTTAGAGTTGATCACACTTCACACAGAGTTTTTACTGCTGTGAACCAATCTCTATATTCGAAACTACTGACTGAACCGACTGAGAGTGTCAACTTTTGCTTACACACTACACAGAGGGGGCCTGAAGCTTGGGGACCTCTATACTACTGTGTGTCTACTGTATTTATATGCGCTCTCCATTACCAATTGGATCTACATATTGGGTAAAGGTCCGTGCACCATTGAGTGCTATTCCTGCATGTCCGAAACACCTCTGTCCAGCATTATTCTGACTCATTTCAGTCCAGCTATCGGATTTGAGTCCGACTGAGTCACTGCCTGTTTAGCAGAGAGTCCTTTTTATATTTCTGAGCAGCATGTGCTATTTCCGAGCATCATTTTCAGGAGAGCACACCTTCCATGTGCTTCCCTGTCATCACCGGTCCGAGGGCACATGTGGTTTTAATCTTCCTGTACAGCCACTGTGCCCTAGGTCTAGAGTGCGGGCCATTCTCCTATGATATCATTGCGCTCTCCTGTGCCTGTTGATCCCTGATCAATGTCTCCCCTCTGATTGCATCATAAACACCCATTTCTTTGAGTAGAGCGCTGCTAGTGTCAAGTACATTGCCTCCATGGCCAACAAAACCCATCTGGTGTCTTGTTAAGACCTGAGCCTTGCGCTCCACCTGCTGTCACCCTTAGCACTGTAACTGCTTACACTCTATACACAAGAGCGCACCCTTAGGTGTTTATTTGGTTCACATGGACCCTTGCATCGTTTTAATTGCCTATTATGTTCGCAATTTCATGGGTAGACAGCCACTTGGTGTGTCAATGATAACCATTCTGCCTTTGTCTGCGGTGACAACTACTCCAGTCGTCGCCGATACCAATGAAGCCCAAGAGGTTGCCGCTCCAGCTTCCACAATCCCTACAGCTCCTTTGTTTGGGAGACCTATTCTTCTGGAGTCTCCTAAGGCCTCCACCAAGAAGAGAACTCCAGCCAAGGGAGTTACCCATGGTAAGTACCTTACTATTGTCCTTTTTCTTTTTTTTGATGAAGATCCTCCTTTCCAGATAAAGTCCTGTGTTTGATGACTCATTGCCTCCAGGCTGTGGAGAAGGCTCCAACACCACCTGTAGTCATCAAGCCCGAGCCATCTTCTGATGTCCAAGAGTCTTTATTCAAGCCTTCGACTTCCTTTCCTATTAGTGTGCCCAGTCATCCGTGTCCCGGCAAATTGTATCTTCGTCAACGGGAGAAGGTGGTTTCTCCTAAGTCTCCGGTCCCCAATCGAGGGCCTCGTAATGCCCCAGCTGTCATGGTTGCCGCAAACGTTCAAGAACGGTGACAGAAACTTCATGATGAGTTTGATCACAAGGCTGATGAAGAGGCCGCCGCTAAAGTCCAACAGGCTGCCAATTCCGAAGCCTCTCCTTCCCTTGCTCATCCTCATCAAGGTCCCATAAGGATGGAACCATCAAACCTTTGCCAACTTCGCAAGAGGAAATGTGAAGACTTCAAGGAGAATGCGGAGGATGAAGAGGCCACTAAAAGGGCCAAGGTAGCCGGTAAAGCTGTTGCTAAAGCCAATGATGATAGTAAGTTCTTTTTCTCTGACTGCTTTTCCCATATTGACTTGACCTCTTTCTTCAGAGGTTCTTCCTATGCCTGTCCATCGGAGACCAGGTCATCCCTTTGCCCATCCACCCAGCAAGGATATTGGTGTCTCTGGCAGCGGTTTTGGCGAGGTGGTCCCTACCACTGGCCTCAAACAGGTTATCCCTGGGGATAAGTATGCTGGGGCTCTATTGGTTGACAGGGACTTTGGGAATTTCATCAAAATCGATGGACATCTTTGGGGTAAACACTTGGCCCATTTCATTGGTGAACATGTACGTATCTTTTCCTATTTGTTTGTGTCTTTGTACTGATCCTTTTTCCAGTATTCCGATGCTTGCGACAGGTGTCATAAACATGACACCCATTGCCGACGGTCTCTAACACCTGCTGCATATATGCAAAGCAGTCGTGCACCGTCAACGGTATTCCTGTCGCCAATCCCTTGGAGCATTGCCTTGCTTCTGGTCCTGTGGCCTCCAGTAAGTTTTTCTTTCTTTCTTTCTTCTCTTTACTTCTCTTTTCTCTAGCTTCTTCTTCTGAGCACCCAATCTGTGAGGCTCTTGATGCCCTTCTGAAGTTGCATCAAGATATTCTCCTCAAGCTTCAAGAGCAAAATGATGTTATCTTGGCCCTCAAGGCCAAGCTTGCTGAAGATAGCAACGAGAAGTCCAGTGAGGAGGAAGAGGAAGAAGCGGATGAAGAGGAAGGACCAGAGGAGCCAGATGGCTTGGGGAACCCAGAGCTTGCTGGGCAAACTCAATGGTCCTGGTGGTAGTTCCTTTTTGTACTGTTATCATAGTCCCTAGCATGCCTTCAGGCTTTATTAGATATAGCGTGTCTTCTGGCACTTGTTTTTGTAGAGTATATCTGGCTACCATTGTGGGGCCTTAAGTGTATTATATATTTTTGTTGTCGCAACTTGTATAATCCTGAGTGATTGGACTTGGTGTCCATGCCTTGCTACATCCTTTAAAGATAGGATTTCACCAGTAATATTCTTGAGTGGATTTCAACTTGTAAGATTTTCTGAGGATGAATCTGGAATTAAGGAATGTGATGCCTGGTAACCTTGGACTTTAGAAAATATTCCTGGATGGATAATGGCACATGAGCTCATCATTAATCCATTCTGGTGAATTTGGGGAATGTTGTCTTTGTTGTCCAAGTAATAGCGGGGTTCTAGTGTGAAAGAGTGTGATTGGAATAACTAATTCCGTATTTCTTGATGCCGCTAAAGCATGAATTCATGTCATTTCATGATGAATGTCGTGATTTTTGTTACTATAATGTGGAGTTTTTTGTGATTGCCCCATTGTCTTTGTCCATTCGACTCTGGGAAATATATTTTTGGCATCGAAAAATCGATTTTTGATTATTTTGGTGGTCATAAATCATAAATGCTGGATTTGTTTCTTTCATGATTTCATTAAATTTTGCATGGAAAATGATGGTAGAATTCGTCGGCATTGATTGGCATTGAAAACGACATGAAACCATGTCTCTCCCCCCTAAACTTTCAAAATCTTGGTGTCAGGGACTCAAAGAATTTTTAAGCTGAGGTTCAAAGCAGTAATTTCAAAGTCAGAGCCGCTGAGTTATAGAGTGTGATGCATGTGTTGAAGAGTATTTGATGGGTGTTTCCTCAATAAGAATGTTGGTCATTGGTGTCCTTATCTTGGAATGTTGCTGAGTTCGAATAATGGCAGTGGAATCATATAAAAGGTGGTGTAATTCCGGTGTTGTTCTCCAGAATCATTGGAATCCCTTTGAGTCTTCTGCCATATTCAAGTATCTTGAAATGTCTTCTTCTATCTCGTCCTCTTCTTCTTTCTCTGCCCTGTCCTTCTTGTCTTTAGTGCATCACGCCAAAGACCTTGTCACCAAGCCTCTTGACGATGATGAGGTGTTCAGATGGTTTAGTGATTTCCGAACATAAACTGGTGAATAGTTGTCAGATACTTCTGGAATATCGCCGTGCAAAGAACCAAAATGGAAATAGTGGTGTCTCAGCTTTGTGTCGGTATTACAGAACAACTAGTTTTGTTTGTAAGCCACTCCTCAGGTGTGTTGTTTGTTTGTGTGCGAGCTTTCTGAGTACCTCCGTACTCGTGTCGATTCCACCGACAAAACACTATACGTATTCGGTACTGGATGAATCAGGCTGTCCTACGTTGACTGGCTTGTCGTCTTTGGTTGGGGACTTCTCTCTAGTCTTGTGAGAAGTTACTACAGATTCCGACACTCTGAGTCGCCTTTGGTCTCTGTTATCTGGTCTGGTGTGTGTTGTAAAACTGGGAAACTGGATGGGAAAGAAACTGGGATATGTAAAACGTCGGTCGGTATTATGTTGGTATTAAATGAGCTCCTAATCGTCTCAGTAGGGGTCTGTGCCGATGTTTCTGTGGCTATGGCGGTGCAATAGCGGGTCTCGTCTTTATTTATGGTCTCCTCGGCTTTATCTGGTTATGTCTCGGCTTTATCTGTGACAATTCTGTTCGCCCTAATTCCTATAAACTGTCAATCTCTGCCAAAACTATACTTTGTTTCCTTTGTCTGGTCCTATCTCTTGTCAAATCAATTCCTATAACTGGTCAATACTATTTCCTGCAAAGCTCACAATAGAGCTGCCCTATATCTGTCAATCTGTCAATATTAAATCTGTTCAAAACCTATCCTTGCAACGCTCGCAATAGAGCTGCCCTATAACTATCCAATACTATTCGTCTGCTCTCGATGCCCAAACGGGGTCGCTAATGCCTTGTGAAAATGAAAACTGTTAAAACTAATCTGATCTTGTGAAATTGAAGCTAATTCTTTCCTATAAAACTAAAAGAGGTGAGTACTGCATGGTTATCACTTACTAACACTGAGCAAATGCCAGTAATGAAGTAAAACAATGACTGAGTCAAGGTTTTAAGTTGATGGATGGTGGTGAAGCATCTCGGCTTTAACTACGTCAAGCTCGGCTTTGTGGCGAACGAAATCGCTATTAAATGTGTACTATTGGTATTGTCAAAGCTGGGTGAGTTACTGAGGTAAACGAGTCGATATGTGTACATGGGGGAACGGAATAGAGGAAGTAACCCCTGTACAGTATGAAATTACCGTTGAGACGCCGTAAGGCTGTTTAAGCATGGAAAGTGCTCAATACCGGGATTTTGTAGCATTGCAAAGTCTGGCACCCCTAAAACGGGACCGATTCACCCCTCAGAGTGTGCTCTCGCCGATAGGGTGCAGGCGACTGACAAGCCAGGGCTGATGACAGGTGGAGCGCGAGACTTAGGTCCAGAATGGCACCAGAAGGGCCAAACTGGCTATGAAGTCGATGCGGTTGACACTAGACGCGGCCCACTCCACTAAAAGATCACAGGCTGATGCGATCAGACACGAACCGGTGATCGAGGATCGACAGGCACACCAGAGCGCAGTGATATCATAAGGAAACAACGGGCTCCAGACCTTGGAGATCATGGCAGTGCAGGAACACTCAGGACGGCAAATGGAAAGCCCGGTACCAAGGAAAAGATAACCTAAAAGATGAAACAGGACCAGGGAACTTAAACCGCACATAGACCCAGACTGGGGATAACAGAGGAGCATGTGGAGGGCACGCTCTCCCGAAAACGATGCTTGGAGATAGCACATGCTGCTTGGAAACATAAGGAGCGCTCTCTGCTGGACAGGCAGTGACTCAGTAGGACTCAAATCCGAAGGCCGGAAATAAACGAGTCAGAATGACGACCATAGGGAGGCATGCCGGATGCGCTCCTTGGTGCATGGACCATTGCCTAATACATAGAATCGGTTTGGAATGGAGAGCGCATATAAATACAGTAGATATGGAGTAGAAGAGAAGCTTCAGGCCCCCTCTGTGTAGTGTGTAAGCAAAAGTTGACACTCTCAGTCAGTTCAGTCAGTAGTTTCGAATATAGAGATTGGTTCACAGCAGTAAAAACTCTGTGTGAAGTGTGATCAACTCTAAGTTCATCTAGGGGACATTAGGGAGGCCAGAGCGCTTTTGCTCTCGTGTGTGTAGGGTTTCGGGTGACGCGTGGAGCTACAGTCGGCAGAGGTTCAAACCCTTTGGGCTGATTAGTTTGCGCTCTTTTCCCCAAGTGGCAGAGGTTCAAACCCTTTGGCTTGTGGGACGGTGTTATTGTGTATTTGGGTTTCTCTGACTCGGCACAGGTTCAAACCCTGTGGAGTTACGATCGGTTAGGAAGCTAGAGCGCATTGGTTCAAACCCAGTGGCTCTTGTGGATTGGATTTGGGAGCGTCTCTTGGAAGAGTGCATTGTGTTTGGGTTAGATTTGTGTGTTTTAAGGGCAAATTGTGTTGCGCTCTGCATCTGGGACGGTGCATTTGTGATATTGCCTTGAGGCCTGGTGACAAAGTCGCCACCTCTTGTAACAAAAGTCTTTAGACTTAGAGAAGTCTAGAAAATCGGAGAGCGCACCCGTTTAAAGCGTATTCGAGGTCCTAGAACCCATCTTATCAATTCCACTGCTTGCTTCTATCGCATTATAATCCCCCACGAACTAAAGAGTGTGTGGTTGTTGTGTGTGGTTGTAGCATCGAGGGTTAGAGTGTGATTCAGAGTCTGTAGTCTCTGCTCGCATTTTGAATCCATTTTGGCTGCACGCAGCGACTTGCCTCTTCACCGTGTTTATATAGTAAGATATAAATAAAATGGCATCCTTGTGGTATATCTGAAGGGCTATGTGTTAGCATATGTGTTTCTGTCCTTCTGACTATACAGCAGGTCTTGTGCATTGTCTTATTCGTGTCTGCGCCTTTGATTTTCGTAGTTCCGGCCTTAGACTATGCCTTATTCATAGTGTCGGAGTTGAGAATACTCATCGGAAATGACTGAGTACCGCCAAAGTATCGTGTGCGTTGATGTCTTGTGGTTATACAGCAATAACCAATTAATTCCAAAGTCGCCAAAGGGTGTTTGTGCTGCGGAAATCGTCAAATTGCTGTGATGAAGCCCCTATGATCGCCGGATCAATGTTGAGAAGCTTTGCTCGCGTGGCTGTGCCCTTGCGCTTTGATGCGGCAATGCCGGAGATGTCGGCAATGCGCTCTAGGTCCTATTGTGGTAATGGCAGCGCTAAATCCACGGCTTTAGGTCAAAATTGGAGTTGTTGGGGTATTGCCGAGGTATTGGCGTCAGGAAAGCATCGGAAAAGCCCTATAAAGTATATATGGGCTTGTGTGGAATCATTGGTTTGCTGAGAGTCTGCTAAAGGGATAAATCCGCGAAATTGGAGCATACAGAGCCCTGAGGCTCATCATCCCCCCTAAACTTTCATTATGTCACTCTAGTGACATAATGCCGACTAGTGTGTGACAAAATGGCTCGATTTGGCAGATGTCGCATGGCCTCGTGGGCTTCCTCTTCTAGGAAGCAAATGCCGGTCTGGCATTCGCTAAATATAGTGCTGCCTCTTCTTCTTGTCTGAGATCATCGTCTTCGACGAGGATCGCCAACTTTGCTATGTCGCCGTTGGCTAGTGCATGGGCCATGCTGTGCCCTGTGGAATGTTGGGATTGGTGTCGGTATTCCGGGTGACTTCGTCATCTTCTTTGCCCTCCTTCATTGTCGCGTCTCGACTCTCCACTGCTATCTTCACTCGGTCAATTCCAACATTATCCTCTCCACTCAACATGTCTGCCTCCCCTATCAAAGCCATGCCTTCCCCTGCCAAGGCTTCGACCTCTTCGACCAAGGTTCACTTTACCGACGCCGAGGACGTGCTGAACATGTACGAGCTGGCTGCGACCATTCTCCGGTTCAATACCGAGCACCTGCCGGAGGACCATAACATCGACCGTTGGGTGTACGACTCCCATCTGCAGTGGTCAACATGCTGTCAAACTTGGAAGGTTGCCGGTATCAAGAGGTCGGACTGGCTGGATATTGAGTTCGCGTTTATTCGTGTTCTCGAGGGTATCGATATGGATGGGGTGCATGAGAATAGCTTCGAGTATAATGAGTTTGTCTTGTGCGCAGTGCGTCTTCTTCTTCTGTCTTGCCCTCTCTTTTCTGACTCCTGTTTTTAGCATGCCTATGGTCGTACTTTGACCATTATTCCGACTGATGACGGTCTTCCCAAGAATGCCTCTCCTACTCCGGATTTCACCCTGGTTGTTCCTGCTGTGGCCGTCGATACTCCTGTGGTCACTTTGCCTCCTGCCGATGCTAATACTGAGGCTCCGATTGCAATTGCCGAAGTTCCACGGCCTGCTTCACCCATACGACCATCCATATCAGCTGTCGAGGTCAACGATATTCCTCCAGCTTCGAATCCTCTCAGCGAGGCCACTATCTTCGACACTCTTCCTCCTGTGTCGACTGATCAAGGCCCCATGATCCCCAGGGCAACAACTCCAGTGGCAGGAGTGTCCAATGCCACCCCAACAGCCCCAACAGCCGTAGATCTGAGGGCTCGTTTAGTCTCGTCAAGGAAGTCTACCTCCCGTGTCAATACACGTCGGTCCAAATTCGATGGTAAGTTTGTCTCCTCTTTTCTTGTTGTCCAATATTGATTCTGTTATTCTGTAGCTTCGGGTCCAGTGGAGGAAGATTTCCCTATGGTGTTCGTGCCTAGGCCATCGCCATTGACCATCACGGTCCCGCCTTTATCTGCTGTCACCACTACTCCGGTCGTCGCCGATACCAACGAAGCCCAAGAGGTCACCGCTCCGGCTGCAGCAATTCCTGCAGCTCCTTTGTTTGGGCGACCTATTCTTCTGGAGTCTCCTAAGGCCTCCACCAAGAAGAGAATCCCAGCCAAGGGAGTTCCCCATGGTAAGTACCTTATTATTGTCCTTTCTCTTTTGTTTTGACGAAGATCCTCCTTTCCAGGTAAAGTCCTGCGTTCGATGACTTGTCGCCTCCAGGCTGTGGAGAAGGCTCCAACACCACCGGTAGTCGTCAAGCCCGAGCCATCTTCTGGCACCCAAGAGTCTTTATTCGAGCCTTCGACTTCCTTTCCTATTAGCGTGCCCGGTCATCCGCGTCCCGGCAAATTGTATCTTCGTCGACGGGAGAAGGCGGTTTCTCCTAAGTCTCCGGTCCCCACTCGAGGACCTCGTAATGCCCCAGCTGTCATGGTCACCGCAAACGTTCAAGAACGGTGACAGAAACTTCGTGACGAGTTCGATCGCAAGGCTGACGAAGAGGCCTCCGCCAAAGTCCAACAGGCTGCCAATTCCAAAGCCTCTACCTCTCTCGCTCGTCCTCATCAAGGTCCCATAAGAATGGAACCTTCAAACCTTTGCCAACTTCGCAAGAGGAAACGTGAAGAATTCAAGGGGAATGCTGAGGATGAAGAGGCCGCTAAAAGGGCCAAGGTAGCTGGTAAAGCCGTTGCTAAAGCCAATGACGATAGTAAGTTCTTTTTCTCTGTCTGCTTTTCCCATATTGACTTGACCTCTTTCTTCAGAGGTTCTTCCTACGCCTGTCCGTCGGAGACCAGGACATCCGTTTGCCCATCTGCCCAGCAAAGATATAGGTATTTCTGGCGGCGGTTTTGGCGAGGTGGTCCCTTCTACCAGCCTCAAGCAAGTGATCCCTGGGGATAAGTTTGCTGGGGCTTTAGTTGTCGATAGGGATTTCGGGAACTTCATGGAGATTGATGGGCAACTTTGGGGGAAGCATTTGGCTCATTTCGTCGGGGAACGGGTACATTTCTTTTCTTCTTTTCGTTTGTGTCTTTGTACTGATCCTTTTCCCAGTATTCCGATGCTTGCGACAGGTGTCGTAAACATAACACCCATTGCCGACGGTCCCTTATGCCTGCATTTGTTTGCGTTCGCTGTATATACGCCAAACAATCTTGCACCGTTGAAGTGGTCAGATAGTTTAGTGATCTCTGAATGTAAACTGGTGAATAGTTGTCGGATACTTCTGGAATATCGCAGTGCGAAGAACCAAAATGGAAATAGTGGTGTCTCGGCTTTGTGTCGGTATTACAGAACAACTAGTTTTGTTCGTAAGCCACTCCTCGGGTGTATTGTTTTTTTGTGCGTGAGCTTTCTGAGTGCCTCCACACTCGTGTCGATTCCACCGACAAAACACTATACGTATTCGGTACTGGACAAATCAGGCTGTCCTACGTTGACTGGCTTGTCGTCTTTGGTTGGGGACTTCTCTCTAGTCTCGTGAGAAGTTACTACAGATTCCAACGCTCTGAGTCGCCTTTGGTCTCTGTTATCTGGTCTGGTGTGTGCCGTAAAACTGGGAAACTGGATGGGAAAGAAACTGGGATGTGTAAAACGTCTGTCGGTATTATGTCGGTATTAAATGAGCTCCTAATCGTCTCGGTATGGGTCTGTGTCGATGTTTCTGTAGCTATGGCGGTGCAATAGCGGGTCTTGTCTTTATTTCTGGTCTCCTCGGCTTTATCTGTGACGATTCTGTTCGTCCTACTTCCTATAAACTGTCAATCTCTGTCAAACTATACTTTGTTTCCTTTGTCTGGCCCTATCTCTTGTCAAATCGATTCCTATAACTGGTCAATACTAATTCCTGCAAAGCTCACAATAGAGCTGCCCTATATCTGTCAATCTGTCAATACTAAATCTGTTCAAAACCTATCCTTGCAACGCTCGCAATAGAGCTGCCCTATAACTATCCAATACTATTCATCTGCTCTTGATGCCCAAATGGGTTCACTAATGTCTTGTGAAAATGAAACTGTTAAAACTAATCTGATCTTGTGAAATTGAAGCTAATTCTTTCCTATAAAACTAAAAGAGGTGAGCACTACACGGTTATCACTTACTAACACTGAGCAAATGCCAGTAATGAAGTAAAGCAATGACGAAAGTCAAGGATTTAAGTCGATGGATGATGGTGAAGCGTCTCGGCTTTAACTACGTCAAGCTCGGCTTTGTGGCAAACGAAATCGCTATTAAACGTGTACTATCGGTATTGTCGAAGCTGGGTGAGTTACTGAGGTAAACAAGTCAATATGTGTACATGGGGGAACGGAATAGAGGAAGTAACTCGTGTAAGGTATGAAATTACCGAGTTTATATAGTAAGATATAAATAAATGGCATCCTTGTGGTATATCTGAAGGGCTATGCGTTAGCATATGTGTTTCTGACCTTCTGACTATACAGCAGGTCTTGTGCATTGTCTTATTCGTGTCTGCGCCTTTGATTTTCGTAGTTCCGGCATTAGACTATGCCTTATTCATAGTGTCGGAGTTGAGAATACTCGTCGGAAATGACTGAGTACCGCCAAAGTATCGTGTGCGTCGATGTCTCGTGGTTATACAGCAATAACCAATTAATTCCGAAGTCGCCAAAGGGTGTTCGTGCTGCAGAAATCATCAAATTGCTGTGATGAAGCCCCTATGATCGCCGGATCAATGTCAAGGTGCTCCGTTCGTGGCTGTGCCTGTGCGCTTTGATGCGTCAATGCCGGAGACGGTCGGCAATGGGCTCTAGATCCTATTCTCGTCGGTAATGGCAGCGTTTAAATCTTTTCTTTTCGTTTGTGTCTTTGTACTGATCCTTTTTCCAGTATTCCGATGCTTGCGTCAGGAAAGCGTCGGAAACATAAAGTACCCATTGCCGACGGAATCATTGGTTTGCTGAAAGTCCGCTTTGTTTGCGTTGCTGCATATACCCTGAAGCAGTCATGCACCATCAACGGCAAGCCTGTCGCCAATCCTTTGGAGCATTGCCTTGCTTCTGGTCCTGTGGCCTCCAGTAAGTTTTTCTTTCTTTCTTTCTTTCTTCTCTTTACTTCTTCTTTCTTTCTAGCTTCTTCTTCTGAGCACCCCATCCGTGAGGCTCTCGATGCCCTTCTGAAGTCGCATCAAGATATTCTCCTCAAACTTCAAGAGCAGAACGATGTCGTCTTGGCCCTCAAGGCCAAGCTTGCCAAAGATAGCGATGAGAAGTCCAGTGAGGAGGAAGAGGAAGAAGCGGATGAAGAGGAAGGACCAGAGGAGCCGGATGGCTTGGGGAACCCAGAGCTTGCCGGGCAAACCCAATGGTCCTGGCGGTAGCTCTTTTGGACATTTTTATTATAGCATAGTTGTTGGCCTTTGTGCTCTTTATTTTGTAGTATGTCGCTTGCCTTCGGGCTTTACTTTAGTAGTGTATATTTGGCTACCATTGAGGGGCCACCAATGTATTATATATTTTTGTTGTCGCAACTTGTGTGATCCTGAGTGATTGGACTTGGTGTCCACGCCTTGCTACATCCTTTAAAGATAGGATTTCAGCCAGTAATATTCTTGAGTGGATTTCGACTCGTAAGATTTTCTGAGGATGAATCTGGAATTAAGGAATGTGATGCCCGGTAACCTTGGACTTTAGAAAATATTCCTGGATGGATAATGGCATGTGAGCTCGTCATTAATCCATTCTGGTGAATTTGGGGAATGTTTTCTTTGTTGTCCAAGTAATAGCAGGGTTCTAGTGTGAAAGAGTGTGATTGGAATAACTAATTCCGTGTTTCTCGATGCCGCTAAAGCATGAATTCGTGTCGTTTCATGATGAATGTCGTGATTTTCATTACTGTAATGTGGAGTTTTTCAAGATTGCCCCATTGTCTTTGTCGATTCGACTCTGGGAAATATATTTTTGGCATTGCAAAATCGATTTTCGATTATTTTGGTGGTCATAAATCGTAAATGCTGGATTCGTTTCTTTCATGATTTCGTTAAATTTTGCGCGGAAAATGATGGTAGAATTCGTCGGCATTGATTGGCATTGAAAACGACATGAAACCATGTCTCTCCCCCCTAAACTTTCAAAATCTTTGTGTCAGGGACTCAAAGAATTTTTAAGCCGAGGTTCAAAGCAGTAATTTCAAAGTCGGAGCCACTGAGTTATAGAGTGTGATGCACATGTTGAAGAGTATTCGATGCGTGTTTCCTCGATAAGAATGTTGGTCATTGGTGTCCTTATCTTGGAATGTTGCTGAGCTCAAATAATGGCGGTGGAATCGTATAAAAGGTGGTGTAATTCCGGTGTTGTTCTCCAGAATCATTGGAATCCCTTTGAGTCTTCTGCCATATTCAAGTATCTTGAAATGTCTTCTTCTATCTCGTCCTCTTCTTCTTTCTCTGCCCCGTCCTTCTTGTCTTTAGTGCGTCGTGCCAAAGACCTTGTCACCAAGCCTCTTGACGAGTCTGGGGACTTGATCTTTATTGCTTGCTTCTTTGACGAGGCGGTGCATGTTAAGGTAGGCTTCGCCATTGCATCGCCATTGCTCGCTATTAACTTTTTGGCTGTGTTTTCTTCTTCTAGTGCCATCTCCAAGCTTTTTATCCTGTCCACCATTGATGCGGCATTGTTCAAAGAGATGGACCATATCATTGGGGAGTATAAGGTCAAACATAACTTTGTTATGACTTTCAATGCCATGATGCACGTCGAGAGTGATCGTCTGAAGGGGGTGTCTTCTGGGAGGTACACCTATTCGGGTGCCGACATTATTGGTGCCGTGGAGAATGTTCCTCCTATCTGTATTCGTGTGGATGAGGACAT
>JANDKJ010000009.1:0-13158 GCA_028551335.1 Armillaria sp. CMW 4456 | reverse complement strand
AGGTAAACCATCTACCTCAACGACATCCTCATCATGTCTCGAACCCATGATGAACATCGATGACTGGTACAACAGGTACTCACCACCCTCTGCTGGCATAAACTATACCTCAAAGCGGAGAAGTGCGAGTTCGAGACGTTGGAGATGGAATACCTAGGCATTATCATTAGTGAAGGAGCGATATGAATGGATGTGGTAAAGATGAGGGGAGTAACCAAGTGGCCAACACTGACAAAGAAGAAGGAGCTCCAATTGTTCCTGGGGTTCACCAACTTTTATCGACGGTTCATCAGAGATTACAGTAAAATTGTACGACCCATGATGCAGCTCACTGGGAAAACACCTTGGGTATGGGGAGCCATGCAGCAGCAAGCGTTTGAGGAGCTAAAGAAGAAGTTGGGAGAAGATGTCATCCTGGCCATCCCAACAGACAAGGGGAAGTTCCAGGTAGAGGCGGACTCGAGCAAAGGCACAATCGGCACTGTACTATCACAGCAACAAGGCACCTCTTGGCAACCAGTCGCTTTCCTCTCAAAGGCGCTCACCATCACTGAGCGAAACTACGAGATATACGACAAGGAGTTGCTCATGATTATGCATGCCCTCACTGAATGGAGGCACTACCTCATGGGTGCCAGTCAGACCTTTGAGATCTGGTCTGACCATCAAAACCTCCAATACTTCTGCCAACCCCAGAAGCTGAACCACCGCCAAGCCCGATGGGTGACCAAACTCACCGAGTATCACTTCACTCTCTACCACAAACCTGGCACCGCTAATTGCAAGGCCGACCTCCTCAGCCGACGAGCGGATCACGACCAAGGAGTAAATGACAACAGAGAAATGACGATGCTACCAGATGGTTTACTTTGCGGCCCTCGACATACACGCAGTGATACTACCAACGGAGGAAGAGGTCGAGAAAAGGATTAGAGATGCAACGGAAGACTTGAGACGGTGGGATCAGGGGATAGCGGATTCACTCCGACATGAGCGAGGAATCACCAAAGACGAAGGGATGCTATGGTACGACAGAAGGATCTATATTCCCTGGGATACCACCCTGCAGGGCGAAATCATTTCATCCTCACACGATCACATAATGGCGGGACACCTGGGAATCGAGAAGATGAGGGAGTTGGTTCAAAGGAACTACTGGTGGCCAAAGTTGCGAAAGGATGTCAAAACCTATGTGAAAGGATGCGAGATGTGCCAGCGAACAAAGACAAGGATGCAAGCCAAGAATGCGCCCCTTCACCCAAACGCAGTCCCAACCAAACCATGGTCACACATCTCCGTCGACATGATCACTGGCCTACCAGACTTGAATGGCTATGATGCTATCATCGTCATTGTTGACTGATTCTCTAAAGAGATCATCCCAATCCCTTGCATGATGGAACTATCATCCAAAGGGTGGGTGAAAATACTGCGAGACCATGTATACGCCCGCCATGGTATGCCGACCAAGATCATAAGCGACAGAGGACCACAATTTGTCTCCAAATTCGTCAAAGACCTATACACTCTTCTCGACATCACCAGCAATCCCTCCATGGCCTATCACCTGCAGACCGACAGACAAACGGAACATGCCAATCAGGAAGTTGAAAAATACCTATGACTCTTTATCAACTTCTGACAAGATGATTGGGCAGAATGGTTACCCCTGGCCATGTTCCAACATAATAATCGAATCCACTCAGCAACTGGGAAGAGCCCCTTTGAGGTCAACTACAGATGCCATCCATGCATCGCGACTTCCAACACCCACCATGCTTGACCCAATCCCGCTGCAAGTTAACTTCACTGCCACAATGAAAAAGGTCCACAAAGAAACCCACACCACCCTCCTCAAAGCAGCCGACCAAATGAAAAGGACTTATGATGCGCAAAAACAACCCGCAATCAACTACAAAGTCCACGACAAGGTCTGGCTAGACACGACAAACCTCCATCTCCCCCGACCTAAGAAGAAACTCGACGACAAATGGGTAGGACCATTCCCGATTCTCACCAAGATCGGCGCTTCATCATATTGCATAAAGCTACCATCCACCTGGCGCATCCACCCAGTCTTCAATGAATCCCTCTTAACGCCCTATGTTCCCCCTTCATTCCCCAACCAGATCCAAGTCCCACCACTGCCACCAGATATTATCAATGACGAAGAGGAGTACGAAGTTGAGTCCATCGTCGATGAGCACACACGCTGCGCATGAGGGAAGAAGAATGGACCATCTCATTTGGTAGTGGACTACTTAGTGAAGTGGAAAGGCTACGGAGATGAAGAAAACCAGTGGGTATGAGAAGATCTACTCGAAAACGTGCAAGAAGCCATCAACGACTACAAAAATTGTACAAGCGACGCATAGACAGTTGGGACGACTGTCTTAATTAGGGGGTGATGCTACAATTTTTACCCCTTTTTCGTCCTTTCACCCCTATCCCAACCTTAACCACTTGTCATCAACTGCTATTGACCAACCAGCGCTTAACCCCACCTAGTTGATGCTTCGCTTCATACTTAGCCCCTCCTCCCTCATCTCAATCAAGCACTCTCCTTCAACTCTCCTTTTGTAGCGAGTCATTTACCCATGAACTTACCTTCGGTCGCTTCTGCCTCAGTAAACACCGGCATCTAAATAGTAGACAACAGTCGTATACGAGACATGTATTTAAGTAGGATAGCTCTTGCTGGTAAAACCCAGCTTCGAGCTAAGTTATAATCATACCAACTTACACTGAACACAAGCTCACTCCCTCTGCCAAAGAACTAAGGACTTAAGCCTTGTCTTCATGCTAGTCAGTGACTTCACCGGGAATACTCAAACACGAAGTAGCTGGTTGTTTGTCATTGTTAGAGTCATGTGAAGGTTGGGTCTAACAAAGGACTGGTGGCTCAATGAAGGGCTGTCTGTGTGTCTACATATATAGGACCTGTATTTTTGCCTATCCAGTGATTCGTCGAGGATTCTCAGTCTCTTCTGCACAAAATTGATACATATTTATATATCTACATGTTGCGACCCACAGGCTAGATCTTCAGTTCACTAAGTCTGTATCTCTGTGCACCCAAATGATACGCTATGTATCCCTTTACAAAATTTTTGTAGTCCTCTTGCATGTCTCTGTGTGGTGACAAGATGAGCAACACTCTCTCATGTGCTTCCATGCATTCCCCAACCAAATTGCGAAGGGTTTTAGTCTTCGGCTCATCATTGGCTTGGGCCAATAACGATACAAGGTTGTGGTTTTCACTCACAGCTTCCTCCTTGTAGAATGAGAGTATGTCGTTTATGAGACAGACAATGTCACAGATGAGAGGTAGACCTTGGATGTATACAGAATACAGCATCTCGCTAGGAAAAATGAACACAGTGTATCCCTCTGCCATTCCACTCAATGCTCGAAGAAAAACGGCATATTTATCAACTTTTGTCTGCCACATTTTTGTTAAGTGAGTAATCAAATTGTCTGGGAATATGCTCACCAGTTCAGAGTTACTGTGTTTCTCTAGAACCATAGCAGTCATGAACCTGAGGGCTGCCTGGATGATGAAATCAACAGTTACTTCGCCAAAATGCTGCGAGGCTTCTGCCAGGACACCTGCAAAGTCATCCAGCATCTTGGTTGCCTGCTTCTCTGAAGATGTAAGGCACTTAATAGAATTTAACTGACATGTTCAGAGATATAGAGATGGATGTTTACCTTGGTAAAATTCGGAACTCCAACGGCATAGGCACCAGTGTCATCAGGATAGGCATCATCGACGTATGTTGCAAACATGGTGTATATGGCGACATATACTTTGACATTGATGTTTTTGACATGATGATATGTGGAGACAGCAATGTTGAGTCCGATCACTAAGTATGGCTGGAGTTTCTCAAGGTCATAACCTCGGCATTTGACCTCTTTCATACAAATACTTTCAAGCTCCGGATCCCAAATGGACAGCATATTTGTAGTGTCAAATTGGTATACAAAGGATTGTATAATATCTTCAGCCTGCTCTGGTTCTTGTCCACAGTTCTGGGGTCTCTTGGAGAGCAGTAAACGTCCTAAAGAAATTTTAAGATTGTTTTAGTCCCAGTTAGTAAAATTAACACGAAAAAGTAGTTACGGGATAGAATAGACATTATGGAAGACCAGAGTCGGGCTCCCCATCATCAGGTATGGAGCTTCGCATGGGATACTGTAGGGGGGATTTGAAGAGACATTATGTCGTAGCATAGGATATCTTTGAATACCGCACAAAGGATTCTACACAACTATGCAGCTCATATACCATTTAAAACATTAGCCGTGATCTCTCATTCTCAATTCACACTGGGGACAAATACTGAGGCTTGAGATGTAATACCACCCTTGACTGCTTGCTGAGAACCTGTCCCTGCAAAGCTCATGCCTTGTTTATGTATTCATTTCAAACACTCTGTTATTCAATTTGATCGTTTGCATAGTCATTTCACCAGATTATATGAAAGTTTGATCTGCTGTTTTGCTAGTATGCAATTCCATACACAAAATTGGTGAAGATAAATTAACCTATGACTAGTGTGTTCACTGTTACCATTTTAGTGCAGCCACTCCATGGTCCGAGTCCATAGATTCCGAGTCCTTAAGACTTGGTCTTAGTGGTGCAAAAATTGCCTAAAACGAGTGATTGATTGCAGGGCTTGCCGAACAAGATAAGATAATACCTTATTTAGGTGACTATTCTTCCTATGGAATATTATTTTCAAATATACTTCCTCATTTGGCTTGTGAAATATGTCATTTGCTTATTTTGGCTATGTGCCGACGTGCCGTGCTTGGTATATGGTGTCCAATTTGCAAACAGTTTCCTTTTTTTGATTTGAATGTGTGGGAATTGCTGTAATAATTTGATTTGATATGTGCCTACATGCCGTGCTTGGTATGTGATGTCCAATTTGCAAATAATTTCCTTTTTCTGATTTGAATAATTGCCATGTAAATTTGAATTAATCTATGCCGATGTGCCGTACTTGCTATGGGAGGTCCAATTTGCAAACAGTTTCCTTTTCATGCTTTGAGTGCGGGAGTTGCTGGTGAATTTGTGTTATTTTTAGATATAATTCTTTTTGTCTGTGCATAATTATCTTTGTCAATTAGTCTTACATAACAGGCTGCTCAATAGGGTGATGTCATTATCACATAACCACCGCCATCCCCGCCCCTCCGCTTATCGTTGGCCGACATGGGCGCACTCCCGCTCCCTATTCCCGCCCCTGTGCTCACTGTCTGGCACAACGACGACGCTATCTCCCTTATTTCTTAACCAAAAAATACCCAAAAAAATACTAAAAAATAGAGAAAAGTAACAAGATATCATATTAAACCCTATAGTGACAGATAGGTAACAATGTTATTAATTTTAGAGAAGTTAAGATATATAATGAATAATAATAGTGTAAGGACTCTGCTGGAAGAAAGATCAGAGTCTGGCCTATGACAGCAGAGATGCCATAGTGTAGAACTATGGTATAGTATGGATATAAGATATATAGGATTAGAAATAAGGATCTCCATGGCTTGCAGATGGAGTGGAGTGGAGATCCAATGAAATAACTACTAGAATAAGTGTAAAAAGTATCTATAAGTATTAGATTCAGACATGGATGAAGTCCAATAGAGTTTTGAGCAGATAGCTCAGAATTCAGTGGCATGCATATAACATATTCAATGTTTAAGCTCAACTCAGCCAGTTGTGAAGCCATGACAGAGTCACTCACAGATTAGCATACACACCTAGAAATACAGACAGATCCATAGCCAAAAATCTATCTGGGTTCCACTCTTCTATGTCATTTCCCCAGAGAGATAGAAGGCTAGAAATCCTTATATCAAATTGATGTTGAAATGAGACAGGAATGTACCAGTTATACAGGTAAAGAGAACAAACAAGTGTCTGTCCTTTAAATACTGTAAGAGTTAATGACTGACAAACCTGGAAAGTATGTGTGTCAGTGATAAATCCTTAGTTGACACATAGATAGAGGTCATAGACTCAATATATTATCTGGAAAGTATGTATATCAGTGATGAATTATATGTACTTTATCAGTAAGGTAATATAAGAATAAAATAAAGGTATATATACTCCTCAGTTGACACAGATGGAGGTCATAGACTGAGGAGGAGAGAAGGGAAAGAGTATATACTGTACTCATATGTATGGATAAGATGTAATCCATAACCAGAGGGCCATCTCATCTTTATTGTGGCTATGATATAACCCATAACCAAGACTCTGTCTCCAGTGACAGAACAGTTATATCTTGGCTCATTTTTTCTGCCAACAAGTGGTCAAGGATCATGTTCAGCTATCAAATTATTTTTCTATTGTAATAACACTCAATCAGACCCATCTTCCTCTGCCTCAATGCTAAATCAACCAACAATATCCTATCCTATCCTATATATAATGGACGCTCAGTGTTTAGTGTTGTTAGTTTTAGGGGGAATGTTACTAAGTGATTACAAAGATATTTACTTAAGCATGACAAAGCAACTCCAGCACTCTTTTAGGCACTTAGTTCACACATTTTTATTGGGTGCCTCAACACTTATATAAGCTGATGGGGGCTCATTTGGGATACCTTACCACTTGGGAAGGTAGTTCCCACAGTTCACTTTTCAACCACTTTTTATTGCTCAACAATCACTGAACCATTTCTACTGATTCTTTTATTTTTTGTCATGTACAATAAGACTATATTGAGTATTTATTACATGATTCCAGATGAAAATCATTAAATTATGCAACTAATAAATTAGAATTCATGTAGAACTTATTATTTGACATTGAAAGATATTTGAATCAACAAATATCTATTGTGATATTTCATGGCTATCTTTGGCACTCTTTTAGAAGATTCTTTATGCAATAGGTTAAGAAAACAGAGAGTAACTCATTGCTTAATTTGATAAATCTATTCTTGAAGGAGTATTACTGTTTTAATAAAGAACAAAGAATATGTATAAGTATCCATGAGTGATTTAAGTAATATAAATAGGGCAGTAATAAAAGAAGATGTACCTCAGTTGGTACATAATAACTAAGGTATACAGGTGTCTATGGTTCCTACTAATAGATAAAGAATATATATCAGTATCTCAGTCAGGCACAACATATGCATAATGACTGTATTGGAAGACTGTACCTAATAGACAAAGAATATATATCAGTATCTACAAACAAAGTAAGTAATGTAAATAAGGCTGCAATAAGAAAAGGACATACCTCAGTCAGGCATAGTGTATGTGTAATGACTGAGGTATGTGAGTGTCAACAGTTCCTACTTATAGGATCTTTGAGATAGGAGTATAATAGGGAAAATAGGTAACAATAATATGTGAAATAAAAGAAGAGTAAATTTGGATGAAATACCATGTAAGGTATGGATAACCTCCAACACCTACTTATAAGGGATCATATAGAAGAGTAAATTCAGGTGAAATATCATATAATGTATGGATAACCTCTAATATTTAATACTTTATTCATCTAACAGCTAAGATGTTGGAGCTAATAGGTTGGCAAAAGGCAACTGTTTCTCTTTTGCTTTTATTGAATAAACCTTCAAAATATCAAGGCTTTTAGAAGTTGCAGAGATACTTTCACATTCTTGATTAAACAGAATTGAGTCAAAGTCAATAATCTTGAAAGAAGGGATATGTGCTGCACACCTGTAGATAGGATACCACTAAAATACAATAGGTAGTAGGGCTTTCCTTCTGGTATTTTGGAATATCTGTGTATACTATTTCAATCTTTTGTGCATCTGGAATGTCAGAAAGAAGTTGTGCTGCAATGTTTTTGAGAGAATATATGCTAATCTGTGTCAGACATTTTTAAATGTTTGATTATTGGTGAGTAATGACATGTACATAGGGAATAGCATGGCTTTGCAAAACCTGGTGGGTCAGATGGGTGGGTATGTATGGATATGGGTACAGGCTTTGGGTGTCTATGACCTAAGAGATACCTGTTGTAAGCTGTATACCTATCTAACTGACCTGTAGATACATGAAATAAATGTTAGACCCAACCTTCACATGACTCTAACAATGACAAACAACTGGCTACTTTGTGTTCGAGTATTCCCAGTGAAGTCACTGACTAGCATGAAGACAAGGCTTAAGTCCTTAGTTCTTAAGCAAGAGGAGTGAGCTTGTGTTCAGCATAAGTTGGTATGATTATAACTTAGCTCAAAGCTGGGTTTTACCAGCGAGAGCTGTCCTACTTAAATACATGTCTTGTATATGACTGTTGTCTACTGTTTAGATGCCGGTGTTTACTGAGGCAGAAGCATCCAGGGTTAAGTCCATGGGTAGATAGCTTGCTATGAAAGGAGAAGTGAAGGGGAGTGCTCGTTTGGATGACAAAAGAAGGGGCTAAGTATGAAGTGAAGCATCAACTGGGTGGAGTTAAGCGCTGGTTGGTCGATAGCAGTTGACAATGAATGGTTAGGGTTGGAATAGGGGTGGAAAGACAAAAAAGGGGTAAAAATCATAACATCACCCCCTAATTAAGACAGTTGTCCTGACTGTCTATGTGTTGCCATACAATTTTTATAGTCGTCAATGGCTTCTTGCATGTTTTCGAGTAGATCTTCTCGTACCCACTGGTTTTCTTCGTCTCTGTAGCCTTTCCACTTCACCAGGTAGTCCGTTACAGAATGCGATGGTGCATTTTTCTTCCCTTGTACTCGGCATGTGCACTCGTCGATGATGGATTCAACTTTGTATTCCTCTTCATTGTTGATGATATCGGGCAGAGGGGGCAGTGTTTTGAGCTGGTTGGGGAATGAAGGGGGGGTGTATGGAGTTAGTAGGGCTTTGTTAAAGACTGGGTGGATATGCCAAGTGGATGGCAGTCTAAGATGGTAAGAACAGGCACCAATTTTGGCAGTAACCATGAATGGCCCTACTCATTTGTTGTTGAGCTTCTTTTTGGGGTGAGGGAGGTGAAGATTGGTTGTGTTGAGCCAGACCTTGTCATGAATTTTGTAGTTGATCATGGGTTGTTTTTGCGAGTCATAGGTCTTTTTCATCTGGTCAGCTGCTTTTAGAAGGGCAGTGTGAGTCTCCTTGTGGATTCCTTCATTGAGGCAGCAAAATCATTGGCGGTGGGATTGGGTCGGGCCTGGTGGGTGTCGGAGGTTGCAATGCATGGGTGTTGGCCATAGTTGACCTCAAACAGGCTTTTTCCGGTTGCAGAGTGGATGCGGTTATTATGCTGGAATGCCGCTAAGGGCAGCCATTCTGCCCAGTCGTCTTGTTGGAAGTTGATAAAAAGGTGTAGGTATTTTTCAACTTCTTGGTTGGCGCATTCCGTCTGTCCATCAGTCTGGGGGTGAAAGGCTGTGGAGGGATTGCCGGCGATATCGAGTAGAGTGTATAAGTCCTTGATGAACTTGGAGACAAATTGTGGTCCTCAGTCGCTGATCACCTTTGTTGGCATCCCATGGTGGGCATATACCTGGTCTCATAGTATCTTTGCCCATCCTTCTGACATTAGTTCTGTCATGCAGGGGACCAGTATGATTTCTTTGGAGAACCAGTTGACAATGATAATGATCACATCATAGCCATTGGAGTCTGGTAGACCGGTGATCATATCAACGGAGATATGGGACCATGGTTCGGTCGGGATTGCGTTCGGGTGGAGAGGCGCGCTCTTGGCCTGTGTCTTTGTCTTCATCTGCTGGCACACCTCACATCCTTTTACATAGACCTCGATGTCCCTTTGCAGTTTGGGCCACCAATAGTTCCTTTGGACTAACTCCCTCATCTTCTCAATTCCTGGGTGTCCTGCCATTATGTGATCATGTGAGAATGAAATGATTTTGCCTCGTAAGGCAGTGTCCTGCAGAACATAGATCCTCCCATCATACCATAATATCCCTTCACTCTTGGAGATCCCCTGCTCATGTCAGAGGGAGTCTGCGATTCCCTGGTCCCATTGCCTCACATCTTCCATAGTGTCCCTAATCCTCTTCTCAACCTCTTCTTCCATTGGTAGTATTGCTGCACGTATGTTGAGGGCCACGAAGTAGCTGTCTGGCAGCATTGTTGTTTCCCAATTATTATTTGTACCTTGGTCATGGTCTGCTTGTCGGCTAAGAAGGTCGGCCTTGTGGTTGGCGGTGCTGGGCTTGTGGTAGAGGGTAAAGTGATACTCAGTGAGTTCAGTTACCCATTGGGCTTGGCAGCAATTTAACTTCTGTGGTTGATGAAAGTATTGGAGGTTCTGATGGTTGGACCAGACCTCGAAAGTCTGGCTGGCACCCATGAGGTAGTGCCTCCATTTGGCGAGGGTGTGCATGATCGCAAGCAACTCCTTGTCATATATTTCATAGTTTCGTTTGGTGACGGTGAGTGCCTTTGAGAGGAAGGTGACTGGTTGCCAGATGGCGCCCTGTTGCTGCGATAGTACAGCACCAATCGCACCTTCGCTCGAATCTGCTTCCACCTGGAACTTCCCTTCGTCAGTCGGGATTGCTAATATAACATCTTCTCCTAACTTTTTCTTCAGCTCCTCAAATGCCTGTTGTTGTGCCACTCCCCATGTCCAAGGCATCTTTCCAGTAAGTTGAGTCATAGGTCATATGATTTTACTGTAATCCTTGACGAATTGTCGGTAGAAGTTGGTGAACCCCAGGAATGATTGAAGCTCCTTTTTTGTCAGCGTCGGCCATTCAGTTACTCCCTTTGTCTTTACTGCATTCATTTGTATCACCCCCTTGCTAATAATAACACCTAGGTACTCTGTTTCCAATGTCTTGAACTCGCACTTCTCCGCCTTGAGGTATAGTTTATGCTGGTGGAGGGTGGTGAGTACCTGCCACACCAGTCGTTGGTGCTCGTCGCAGGTTCGGGACATGATGAGAATGTCATCGAGGTAGATGGTTACCTTACCAGTGGCAATGAGGTCCTTGAAGATGTTGTTCATCATCCACTGGAAGGTGGCAGGGGAGTTGGTCAAACCGAAAAACATTATGGTCAGTTTGAAAAGTCCCCGGTTGGTGTGGAATGCTGCTTTCCATTCATCATCTTCTTTAATGCACACATTGTTATAACCCCATCGCACATCCAGCTTGGTGAAATATTTTGAGCCCTTGAGCTTGTCCATGAGCTCTGAGATGAGTGGGAGTGGGTAATGGTTCTTGATTGTCATTTCGTTAAGCTTTCAGTAGTCTTGCACTGGGCAAAGCTTCCCATCCTTCTTCTTGACAAAGAAGAAGGGGGAAGCCATGGGGGACTTGCTGGGCTTGATGCACCCTGAGGCAAGGTTTTTGTCAAGGAACTTGTCCAGCTCCTCCTGTTCGCGTAGGTTTAAGGGATAGATCTTACAGTTGAGGGTAGACTTTGCATTCGGGGTCAACTCGATCGCATGATCCCAGGGCTTTCGGGGTGGTAGCTCATCAAAGTTCTCTTTTGCGAACAGGTTGTGAAAGTCCCAGCACCAGCTGGGCACCATTTCTTTGAACGTTCTTTCGGGTTTCCCCTCACTGGCCACAGTGGCCAGGTCGTTGGCGACATGTGCTCATATCCGTATCTCTTTGGTCATGTCGACCGCCAGAATCGTTTCTCCCTCTTCCAACTCCTCATCCCATTGGTCATCTGGGTCTGCGTCGGGGAGGTGGAACTTGTTCGGCTGGCAGTGGCAGCAGGTGAAGGTTAGCTGGCCCATCTTCCAATTGACTAAGGAGTTGTGATGGCAGAGCCAGTCATGACCTAGGAAGATATCCTTGGCACCTAGGTCAGTGACAGCCATGTCAATTTGTTTGCTATGATCTCCAACCTTCATTCTGAGCTCGACATATTCAGTGATTTCCCCTGCACAGTTCTGGGTGCCATCTGCATTGAACACTGGGATGGGGTGTGTGGTCGGACAGGTCTTCAGCTGGTGCTTGTTGATGAAAGCCTTGTTGATTGAGCTCCCGGTGCAGCTGCTGTCGATCAGCACTGAGGCAGCAAGGATTTGGTGATTTTCTAAGGTCTTGAGCTGGACTTCAGCAAGGAGATCATTCCCCCGGGATCGGGCAGCATGAATATAGTGTCAGGGTTCTTTTAGTTCCTCAAGCCATTCCAGGGTGGATGAATGGGACAAGGCCCGGTGATACGCTGGGTATCAGGCTACCCACAAATTTTGCGAAAATAAAGCATTATTTGCGATCTAAATGCTGTATTGAGGGCTATAGTGGAGACTTCACACTGATAGCTTACTACTAGATTGGTTGTTGAGTTAACTGGAGTCAAAACGGACACAGGGATGGTACCTGGATGGGCCAACCCTCTATGCCTTTGAATCAGAAGACTATTCCCCACCTAAACAGATGCACTAAGTCAAATCTAGGGGACACAGCCATGACAGTAGACCAAACAGGAAGTAAAACGAGCATCTAGATCAAGTCTCTAAGTCCTCGAAACAAAAAGATAACTTATGAAAAGGACCTCTACCGAAGTCAGGACAAAACCTAAGGTCGTTGTCTATGATCTAGACCACCTGACGGCATTGCCCACAACCCTAGAAGATAAAAATAGGTGTACCAGGCATCAAGATGTTTGACGCGATCGATTCGCAATCATGGAATACAATCTCGGTACCCTCGATTGATCTAGGAGATTGGCAGTCACCTCAGCAACTCGCGCACTGCTGCGAGGAATGAATAAGGAAGCCATGCGGCTCTCTGAGATTGAATAACGGAGGACCTACGGACTGGTGGGGCACTCCTAGATAATAGAATAAACTGCAGGAGCTCTGAGACAATGAATAAACGTCTCGGAATCATGCAATCCTTGAAAATACATGACTCATTGTTTGTAAAATAAAGCTTGTATCGTACCATAATGACCTAGATACAAGACCCCTATACCTAGACGTAGAATACTATAAATTACCGCCATCTAGACACATAACAGCAGGAAAGCATTTCCCCTTGTTTGTGCTAGTGGCTCATAGCTACCAAGTCAAATAAAGGATTTTATAAGTGCACGTCCTCGACTGCATGAATAAGTTTTACAAAGTCAACCAAGTGAAAAGCATCGATCTAGACAAAGTAGAAAAGCCTAGAGAACTTAGAATTTGAACAATCGAAGAGTCTGTGTGCTCTAGAGTCTGTG
>JANDKJ010000008.1:0-29345 GCA_028551335.1 Armillaria sp. CMW 4456 | reverse complement strand
GGAAACTGGATGGGAAGGAAACTGGGATGTGTAAAATGGCTGTTGGTATTATGTCAGTATTAAATGAACTCCTAATCATCTCTGATGGATCTGTGTCAATGTTTCTGTGGCTATAGTGGTGCAATAGTGGGTCTCATCTTTATTTCTGGGCTCCTCAGCTTTATCTGGTTATGTCTTGGCTTTATCTGTGATGATTCTGTTCATCCTAATTCCTATAAACTGTCAATCTTTGTCAAAACTATACTTTGTTTCCTTTGTCTGGTCCTATCTCTTGTCAAATCTGTTGGATGATAGGACGTATGGACTTATCGGCGAGCCTCATGATCATACATTCAGACTGTTCGGACCATATTGCATTACACATGATTTGGACGTTTACTATGTAGTTTCCTTCTTCTTTCCTCCTCAGTCTATGACCACCATCTACGTGTCGACTGAGGAGTACATATATCATCATTTCATCCCTATATTACCTTACTGATTAAGTACTCTTAGTTCTTTGCTGATACTACATACTCTATAGGTAATATATTCAGTCTATGACCACCATCTACATGTCGACTGAGGATTCTTTGCTGATACACGTACTCTATAGGTTCGCCGGTCATTAGGTTATGGGTATTTTCATCTGAAGACCTGCCTCATTGTACCATATTATTGTCGACACTTCCTGCCCTGCCCACAACAGACACAATATCCCTGTTCAACTGCTGCTCTGTGGATGCAATTTTCCCACAATACAGCATTATTACCATGCATATACCCACTTCTTCACCTGCATATAATCATGACTCACTTGACCCACTCGACTTGCTTCGAAGATGAGAAATTGCCTCATCTCCCCACTCCTTCTCCTGAAGATGACTCCATCGACGATGACCCTCCTTCTTCACCGAATCCGACAACATCCATGAAACGCTCCATACAGGAACCCTTAGATCCCACTCCTGGTGATGCTCATCCTGAATTTTTAAATAAACAGTCAAATGATCCCAATTTTATTAACTCTTCTAACAATATTAACTGTCCTCTTAACTCAAACTTTCCTATGTATGATAATTCTTTGAACAACAACAACTGTCCCCTTAATCAAAATAATAACAACAACTTTAGCTACAATTTTAACAACCAATCATCTTATATTCCTCTCAATTACCATCCTCATCCCATTACACAACAAAATACCCATTCATCATCACCTATACCTTCTACAAGTAGTTTACCTGAGCTCACTGGGAGATCGACTTGGGGAAACTGGTACAAAGCCATCATGGCTATGGCAACATTGATGGGTGTCATTGCACATATATGCAAGCCTCCAGATCCATCTCAAACACACTTTGATCCCATGAGAGTCCAGTTGTTTCCTCCCCCAGTGCATCGCAACTCTACCCCACAGGAAATCGACACCTATATGCACTGGAGAATGCATGATGCGACCACCCTCCACATTGTTCAATCATGTCTATCATCTGATTGTGCTGCGCTCATCCCTGCTTCAGATCCTATCTCAGGAATGGCCATAACTGTGAGAATTGCCCTCAAATCACTGAGGCAATTTTATGGTCTAGCCAATCCAATATCTGCACATGCCACACTATCACACCTTAAACAATACCAAGCTGGTCCAAATAACCTCATCAAATACATCACCCAATGGTGAGGCATAATGCTGTCACTTCAGAACTCACGACACCCTATTGTCTTCATGGACATCCTTGTAGACTTTGTAAACAACTTACTGACTGACACTATCATCCTGCTTGCTATGCTCAAACACAAAGTTTACATGGACTGTTATCACCAAAAACACATCATTAATTACAATTACTTTATCCAAACCACAGACAAAGTCTTGACAATAGAATCCCAATTACAAACCTCAAAAATCACTCACTCCCAGAACCAACCTCACTGTGGTAAATGCAATGCCCTCAGACATACCACCAAACAGCACTCCAATTCTATGAAACCTTCATCATCATCAATCAATCCTCTTAAACAACCTCAGAAAACCCAAGACAAACCTATGAATACAAAAGCTTATCATGCCAAAGAAATCCTCAATGATCCAGAGGAAGATGAAGATGCAAACATAAACGATGAAGAGGTTTTTGCAGGGTTTGCAGAATACAACACATGTAACAAGTTTAGTGACAATGATGACACCATGTTTGAGTGGTATGCCATGAGTGCTCTTGAGATTCCCCAACGACCAACTGTCAACACAAGGAACCATTCCTTCATTACCAGCACACCTGACAATTGAACGATTCTTGATTCAGGCTGCATGACTCATATCATCCGTGATTGGGCTCACTTCATGACCTATCAAGAAGATGGTGCAGTCGACATAAAGACAGTGAACTGTGGGATCCTCAAGACCAAAGCTAAAGGTGATGTATGCATACTTGTTACTACCACAGATGGAATGTCTGTCCCCATCATCTTACATGGTTGTCTACATGTGCCATTGGTTCCAGTGAACCTCATTTCTGTGGGTGCACTCACTGAAAAGAACATGACATTAGTTTTTGGGAAGACATGGACATCCATGTACTTTCCTAAAAACCATCCTACATTGGCAGGAAAATACATTCATGCAAAAGTCTTGGGCAGACTTTCCACAGTAGAATGTATTTATTCACCATCAGACTCCGTTCCAAAAGACACTGCTCTTTTATCTGCACCTGAACCCTTCGTTAAGCCAAAACTCATGCATAACCTTTGGCACTGCAGGGCTGGACACCCTGGCCAAGATCTGACTTCCTCGCTAATCAACAGAAACACAGTTACAGGGATCAGACTTCAAGGTAGCAATGCTCACTACATTTGTCCCTCATGCCTTGTTGGAAAGCACCAACAGACACCATACACTAATAATGCTAAACAAGTGGATAACCCTTGTGAATTGTTACATATCAACACCTCAGGTCCTTTTCCCACCGCTTCACCCCATGGACAATGTTACATGTTCATTGTCCTAGATGACAACATGTCTGCCATTGAAGTCTCAATGATTCGAAAAAAGAGTGATGCACCTCAGGCACTACAGAACACCATTAACAAATGGGAGAACATAACTGGACTTTCAGTAAAAATTATTCACTCTGACAGTGCCATGGAATTCAGCAATGGAGACATGGGCATGTATATGAAATCCAAGGGTATCATTCACCAGGAAACTGCACCATATGCATACTCTCAAAATGGCAAAGCTGAAAGATTCATTAGAACCATCGAGGATTGCTTACAGACCTTGATGGCTCATGCAGGGTTACCTGCATCCTTTCAGGCAGATGCTATATTGACCTCAGTATATTTATACATGCACTTACCAAACTCTTCTCTTCCCAAGGACGTCACACTGTATGAGGCATTACACAAATTGAAGCCAGATGTTACCCACCTACGAGTATGGGGGTGCTGCTGTTGGATGCAAATCCTGCCTGAGAAGAGAATGAAGGGTGGACCTAGGATGTTAGAAGGCATATTTGTGTGATACAAAGAGCACAGAATTGGCTGGTGGATAAGAGACCTCAAAGGGAAATATCATTTCTCTCGAGATGTCGTGTTCAATGAGTCTACACCAGGAAAACTCAGCTCTAAAACTATGCTAACTGATCCCCCCTTTAATGTTGACATCTCTTCCCAGCAGGATCCACCTCTAGGAAACATATCCAATTCTTGACCCACATGCATTGTCAGAGCTACTCTGAAGGGTGAGGCTTGGCATCAAAGCATTATACAAAGCAAGAAATCACTTGAACAGATACATGCTTGCAGAGGAGGTCCATTACCACACCATGCTGATCTTGTTATAGCAGATGTGTATGCATTATATGCTTTGAACATTATCAAAGAGCAAGATACTTTCATATCGCTTTTGTCCTATGATCATCAGTGTTCCTCATCATTTCTGTTTTCACTCATTGCTCATCACATACCCTTGCAACAGTTCATTTCACAAGAATGGAACCTATCCAAAGCCCCACTTACATACAACAAAGCAATCACCAGGTCTGACAGCAACCAGTGGAAGTCCGCCATGCAGATGGAGTATTCGGCCATGATGGAGAAGGGTGTATTTGACCCCTCCATAGTCAAAGTACTCCCCACTGCAAGGAAGCCAATTGGACTGAGCTGGGTATTCAACTGGAAGACCAATGCATCAGGTACTATACCAAAAGCTCATATCATTGCTATGGGACACCATCAACAGCCAGATGATTATGGGGAGACATACGCACCTGTCACCAAGCTCATGAGCATCTGCATCATTCTCACATTTGCATGCAAATATGACCATGAACTGTATACCTTCGATGTCAAAACCACATTCCTGAATGCACCATTGAAGCAAGAAGTCTTCATGAAGCAGATCCTGGGATTTCCACTCAAAAGTCCCACCACTTTGCAAAGGCTGCTGAAGGCCTTATATGGCTTGAAACAGTCTTCACATGAATGGTTTAAAGAGTTATCATCTGTCCTACACACAATTGGTCTCACACCCTCTCCAGTAGATGCTGCCATTTTTAGTGCCCATTGGAATGAATCCAATCCTCATCCCACTGTCACCTCCCCTCCAGATGGTTCCAATCTTCTCCTAATTGTCCCAGTACATGTGGACGACAGTTTAATGTGCATGAATTCCCCAGACCTTTATACCTGGTTTGTTGCAGAACTTAACAAGAGGTTTACAATTAAGGATTTGGGGAATGGTACTTGTTACCTAGGGATGAATATTGAACATGACCAGACCAAGCAAAAGCTATGGATATCCCAATGAGACTTTGTTAGAACTCTCCTTGAATCCAATGGCATGGCAGACATCCACAAATCCAAATCCCCTGTTCCAATGCATAACAAACTCCACCAATTGCCAACACCACCACCAAATGCACTTAGTAATGTCCCAGATAAAGATATTCTCTTGCATCATCAAAGACTCACCAGTTCCCTTATATACTTAGCCATTACTTCTTGTCCTGATATTGCATACACAGCCATGGCTCTTGGAACATACAATGCTGCTGCAGAGAGAAAACATCTACTGGCAGTGAAGAACATCCTCTGTTACCTTGCAGCAACTGAGGATTACACCATCAAATATGGGGGTGACCTGGCACAAGAACTAGTGGGTCCAGATATAACTTCATGCTCTAACGTGGTCTTCATTGACTCTGACTGGGTGACAGATGAATCAGACTGCAAAAGCATATCTGGATTTGCTGTTTTTCTCTATGGTTCTCTAATATCATGGTCCAGCATTAAACAAAAGAAAATTGCCCTCTCTTCTACAGAATCTGAATACATGGGATTAACACACATCATGAAAGAATGTCTATGGATGTGCCTGTTCTTACAACACCTACAATTGCCATATACCCCCCCTTTTCCCATTCTCACAGATTCACTCGATGCACTCAAAATCATGTCCTCAAAATCCAATTCACCACACCTTAAACATGTTGATATTCACTTTCATTTCATCAAACAACACTTACAAGACAGCAAATTTGCTACATATTGGATTCCAACGCTCAACATGACCACAGACATACTCATGAAACCACTCACTCATGCACTTCATTCCAAACATGTCAACTACCTAGGACTCATTCAATGCTCATAGTCCCACTGCTGGGGGTGTGTTGGATGATAGGATGTATGGACTTATTGGTGAGCCTCATGATCATACATTCAGACTGTTCAGACCATATTGCATAACACATGATTTGGACGTTTACTATGTAGTTTCCTTCTTCTTTCCTCCTCAGTCTATGACCACCATCTACATGTCGACTGAGGAGTATGTATATCATCATTTTATCCCTATATTACCTTACTGATTAAGTACTCTTAGTTCTTTGCTGATACATGTACTCTATAGGTAATATACTGAGTCTATGACCACCATCTATGTGTTGACAGAGGATTCTTTGCTAATACATGTACTCTATAGGTTTGCTGGTCATTAAAATCGATTCCTATAACTGGTCAATACTATTTACTGCAAAGCTCACACTAGAGCTGCCCTAAAACTTGTCAATACTAATTTCCTGTGAAGCTCACAATAGAGCTGTCCTATATCTGTCAATCTGTCAATACTAAAATCTGTTCAAAACCTATCCTTGCAACACTCACAATAGAGCTGCCCTATAACTATCCAATACTATTCGTCTGCTCTTGACACCCAAATTGGTTTGCTAATGTCTTGTGAAAATGAAAACTGGTAAAACTAATCTGATCTTGTGAAATTGAAACTAATCCTTTCCTATAAAACTAAAAGAGGTGAGTACTGCATGGTTATCACTTACTAACACTGAGCAAATGTTGGTAATAAAGTAAAACAATGATGAGAGTCAGGTTTTAAGTCAATGGATGATTGTGAAGCGTCTCGGCTTTAACTACTTCAAGCTCAGCTTTGTGGCAAACAAAATTACTATTAAACATGTGCCTTCAGTATGGTTAAAGCCGGTGATGAGCCTCAGGGCTCTGTACACTCCAATTTCGCGGATTTATCCCTCCAGCGGCCTTTCACCAAACCAAACATTCCACACAAGCCCATATATACTTTATTGGGGTTTTCTGACATTCTCCGACCTTAACGACTTAATGTCAAGATGACGCAGCTAATTTCGACGTATCTCCTCGGTTTTAAACCAGCTTAAACCATTAGAGGTAATAGGGCGCAATACCAACATCAGCAGCATTAGCGCATCAAGTCATATAGGTGCAGTCACGAGCACGGACCAGTAATATCGATGGCCTGGCCTTATAGGAGCTCAGCAACAGCAATTTGTCAATTCTGCAGTGAGTACATCCAGTGGGGACTTAGGGCTAGTGATTGGTTATTGCTGTATAACCACAGGACTTAGACGCACATGCTACCTAAAGGGTACTCATCCCTTTTTGGCATTATCCACAGCATAAAGACAATGAATGCGGAATGGTTCTAATGCTGGAGCAAGAAAATTTAAGACGACAACATGAAAAAGGCGACGTTCACGACCTGCTGTATAGTCAGAAGGTCAGAAACACTTATGTTAACGCATAGCCCTTCAGATATACCACAAGGATGCCATTTATTTATATCTTACTATATAAACCCGGTAATTCCATACCTTACACTAGTTACTCTCTCTATTCCGTTACCCCACATACACACATCGACTTGTTTTACCTCAGTAACTCACCCAGCTTCGACAATACCGATAGTACACATTTAATAGCGATTTCATTTGCCACAAAGCCGAGCTTGACATAGTTAAAGCCGAGACACTTCACCATCATCCATCGACTTAAAACCTTGACTCTCATCATTGTTTTACTTCATTACTGGCATTTGCTCAGTGTTAGTAAGTGATAACCATGCAGTACTCACCTCTTTTAGTTTTATAGGAAAGAATTAGCTTCAATTTCACAAGACATTAGCGAACCCATTTGGGCGTCAAGAGCAGACGAATAGTATTGGATAGTTATAGGGCAGCTCTATTGCGAGCGTTGCAAGGATAGGTTTTGAACAGATTTAGTATTGACAGATTGACAGATATAGGACAGCTCTATTGTGAGCTTCGCAGGAAATAGTATTGACCAGTTATAGGAATTGATTTGACAAGAGATAGGACCAGACAAAGGAAACAAAGTATAGTTTTGACAGAGATTGACAGTTTATAGGAATTAGGGTGAACAGAATCGTCACAGATAAAGCTGAGACATAACCAGATAAAGCCGAGGAGACCAGAAATAAAGACGAGACCCACTATTGCACTGCCATAGCCACAGAAACATCGGCACAGACCCCTACCGAGACGATTAGGAGCTCATTTAATACTGACATAATACCAACCGACGTTTTACATATCCCAGTTTCTTTCCCATCCAGTTTCCCAGTTTTACAACACACACTAGACCAGATAACAGAGACCAAAGGTGACTCAGAGCGTCGGAATCTGTAGTAACTTCTCACGAGACTAGAGAGAAGTCCCCAACCAAAGACGACAAGCCAGTCAACGTAGGACAGCCTGATTCATCCAGTACCGAATACGTATAGTGTTTTGTCAGTGGAATTGACACGAGTACAGAGGTACTCAGAAAGCTCGTGCACAAACAAACAACACACCCGAGGAGTGGCTTATGAACAAAACTAGTTGTTCTGTAATACCGACACAAGGCTGAGACACCACTATTTCCATTTTGGTTCTTCGCACGGCGATATTCCAGAAGTATCTGACAACTATTCACCAGTTTACGTTTGGAGATCACTAAATCATCTGACCACCTCATCACCGGGTGAGTTACTGAGGTAAATGAATCGATGTGTATATGTGGGGGAATGGAATAGAGAGAGTAACTACTGTAATGTATGAAATTACTGGGTTTATATAGTAAAGTATAAATAAAATGGTGTCCTTGTGGTATATCTAGAAGGCTATGCATTAACATATGGGTTTCTGACCTTCTGACTATACAGCAGGTCTTGTGCATTGTCTTATTTGTGTCTGCACCTTTGATTTTCATAGTTCTGGCATTGGACTATGCCTTGTTCATGGTGTCAGAGTTGAGAACAATGGGTGGAAATGACTGAGTACTGCCAAAGTACCATGTGCATTGACATCTTGTGGTTATACAGCAATAACCAATTAATTCCAAAGTCACCAAAGAGTGTTCATGCTGCAGAAATTGTCAAATTGCTGTGATGAAGCCCCTATGATTGCCAGATCAATGTTGAGAAGCTCCACTCACATGGCTGTGCCTGTGCACTTTGATGTGGCAATACTGGAGATGTTGGCAATGTGCTCTAGGTCCTATTCTGGTAATGGTGGCACTAAATCCACAGATTTAGGTCAAAAATGGTGTTGTTGGGGTATTGCCCAGGTATTGGCATCAGGAAAGTGTCAGAAAAGCCCTATAAAGTATATATGGGCTTGTGTGGAATCATTGGTTTGCTGAAAGTCCACTAAAGGGATAAATCTACAAAATTGGAGCATACAGAGCCCTGAGGCTCATCAACAGATGGGTGATCAAAGTAATTTGTCATCATCAACTTGAGTCAGATTAGCCTCAAGAGTTGAATTTGAGACAATGCATGAAAATACATGCTACAGTGGAGTGTGAGGGTTTTGATATTGACAAGGTAACAGAGGGTGATGCATATATCTTCATTGAATTCAATGCCCTGGTCAAAATTGATGACATTGGTTGGGAGTAAGAAGGAAGCATCCACTAATGTTGTAAAAGAGCATAGAGATGGGGATACAGCAAAAATGTCTATGGTCCTGGGTACATCCAAGTCGTTATCGTATCCCTCCAGCACAATAGTTTTGAGCCAATCAAATAAACCACAGCAAGGTGACAGGAAGTTGGGGTTTTGGGTGGTTCCATAGACATGTAAGGTTCTCCAGTACCAAACACTAGTAAGGAGTACTACACAGGTGGGGTGTGTAGATATGCCATCTTTGAACAGGATACCAACATCAAGATCATGGGGATGAGCTTGATTAAGGATTGTGTGAAGGATGGATGCCCCTTCATGGAGGTGGCTTCCAAGGAGGATTGGATCACACCAGAAGTCCAGCCCAATGATGGACCATAATTTTGGTGTAGTAATTGCAACTTGCCTCCATTTCCTGCAAACATGGGTCAATGACCAAGGGAGTTTAGCAGGATGTATAAACAGTTTCCAGTTGGCATGAAATGGCTGACTGTGATGTGACTGGAAAATGAATATCTCCATGAGAAGTTCAGATGGTATCCGATGGAAAGGGGCAAGAATTTTCTTGGCATTGGCATGATTTACTAGGGCTTGATTACGATCCTTTGTTAGGTAGTCAAGTAATGTTTTTGTAGCATGAATGAGGGAGTCAAGCTTTGCAACACAATCAGGTGTTTCAGACAAGGTGGCTTTGAGGCTTTGCCTTTCCAAATTCATTGGTGGATCATTGGATCGCAGAAGCTCAATCAATCGGGCGTCGGGAGGAGCGTGAGAGTAATCTGGAAGCAGATGTGCGAGCCTTAGATCAAAGTCTGACTTTCTAGTTGGTATGTAAGACATGTATTTCGGAAAAAACTGTCAGAAATGTTCAGAGAAAAAAAAGGAGGGACAGGGAATACAGGAAATTCAACTTGAGTGCAATCTAGTATTGTCACAGTTGTGATGGAAAAGATGGTCACGTTGTCAACACTGCACCGACACCACGTGCGTGTGACGCCTCATTGAATAATAACGGCGACCCATTACTGCAGGTCAGCTAGCCATTCTCTCGCATTCTGAAGCATGCCAGCCACCATACAATCCGGTTACACCTAACCCCTGTCTTTCTCCGACGTGAACACCTCCGTCTCTGACCACTCAAGAGGTGTGTTTGACCAGAACTGATGTCGCCCAGAATGGAGGGTGGGGATCGTGTGCTACGGGTCTTGCATTGGGAGTGATCAACTTTCATGATGCAAATCCAGGAAAAGATGACGCACCAACGACACTGAAATAATCACGAGCATGAAATCCAGAAAACACGTCAACTTTAGCGTGGAGAATTCATTTCCCTTCGAGTCTGTCTTTGGAACGAAGATGAGTGTTCGACCCTCCCCTCCCTTTCTGTTCCTTCCCAAGGCCCTCGACCTCTCCGTAACGTCCGACATGCGACCCATCCACATGTCTGAGCCATCACTTCTCCATTATCATCACCCGGGAGAAGAGACACAGTCAGAAGGCGTCGGAAACGCGATGTGCACCAGACCATGAGATGAGAATGGGCTTTGTCTTCGTGTCGACTATTAGTGTCGCAAGGCAGAGTGGCAGGAGGTTTGCTATTGTGCAGAAAGACTGACTGACAAATGGGAGTCGGAAGGAGTGTGCTGGTTTATACGCAAAGACCATCAGCCACTACTGTCGCTGTTACGGACGCAGAGACAGACAGAGGTTCTAACGCCTCTGAGTCGAAGCCAGGGGACCAGGCAGAAAGAACGGCGAATGTCGAATGAAGGACAGACCCTTTCAACTGACGTCTTCCTGTCCGTACACTGGAACTCCGCCACGGAACCAGCATAATCTCTCGCAATGTATCGCACCATTTCGTGTGCAACTTGACCAGCATCACCAGCGCACACATCGAGATCCGACTCAGTGTGTCATAGTACTCTTCCTCATGCAGAGCCAACCCCAGTGCTTCCTCCGCCCTCATTAAATCCAAGCTGCTGATGCGTGCATAGTGGGTGGCTGCTGCTAGGGTACCTGCGAAGTCAGGGATGCCCGTATAACAACCAGCTCCCCTCGCGCGCCCAATGTCTCAGCCAGCTATGTACACCGTCGAGCTCGTGACGTGGAAAGATAGTGAAGCTACGAATGACCCGCAGGAGTCGTTTGAGAATGATATAGAATTCGTGGATAGGGTTGGGCTTGCTGCTGGGTTAAAACGCGAAAGAGGTGGATACGAAGAACGTCGCGGTCCTTTGCGGGACTAAGGGAGGGAGAAAGGAGTGTGCCTTCAAGGTGAGTATACCATTGCATAGGCGGAGCTGAATGTAAGACGACGCGGCACGTGGAATAGATGGTGAATATGCACAGCCGGTTTGAGTTCACAAAAACGTCTTCATGCCGTTCCTCCGCATCCTTCCCATAAATGTGGTAGTCCGGGAACGTGATATGCAGCTTAGTTGACGTACCTTATGTCAGTGCAGCAGTTCCAGTAATATAACTAGGCGTCAAGGAGAATATCCCTTCTTCCCTTTTTGCACTACCAGCGTTCGGGTCCATCAAAGGGTGATTTTTTCAGAAAATGACCCCATGTAGTTGTCAAGAATTGTGAGTTATGAAGCTACAACTAGAGGCATAATTGAGAGGCCTTCGGGAGTATGAACAGATCGTGGGCATTGTGCGAGTCAAAATTCCCAAACGACGATATAGACGAAGACAAAGCAAGTGGATGATGACAATTGAGAAGTCCAGGAGGCCAGTCTGCATTTCGGTTCGGCCATTCCCGTGTCTTGACTCTGGCCTTTCTTCATCTTTGACCTTATGCATGGTAATCTGACAGATGTACACTGGCAGCCTACTGTCGCTACCGTGCTTTCTCACCATACCCGGAGACTTTTATCCAGGACAATGCCACAGTGTGCCCTGTGATTGAGCTTTTCTCATGCTGGCCGTGCCTTGATATTTACATGTCGGAGATATATTCCCATCTCATTGATATAGATTAACTGGCCACTCGTATCGTCGAAAGGAGAAGTGATCATAAATTCGAGCACCAACTGATCAATCATTTTCGCAGGGAAAACAGATTCCTGCCTGCCACTCCCAGTGAGTGAATTATCACGACCCAGGAAGAGTTGTCGTCTTAATGACACGAAACAGCCCATCTCTTGCAAAGGCCATGTTCTACAGGAATTTGTCAATGAAACCTCATTGTGTATGTACGGTTGTAGGAATAACGCTACCAGGGATTTGTCAAATATGATCAAGCCAGTGTATCAAACAAAGCAGCATATTTTAAGCAATCAAGAAGGATGAAATCGAAGTGGGATATGCGAATATGATTCCATACTAACATGAAACAAAAAGTATATGAAAGGAACGACTATTCATTTGGTCCATGCAAAACGGGTTCGTCTAAAGGCCTAAGAATTCTTTCAATCTTTTAACTGATAGACTAATAAAAATATACTCACCTTTGATTGACGCTGATATTTTCACTTTAGCCCCTGCTGCGCAAAGTTGATTCCATCTGCTACGTGTATCGGCATCGTGGTTCTTCAGTCCCCCATCCCACGAAAACGAGAATTGTCGCAGAGCTCCATGATCTGTTCGGGACTGAATGAGCTTTACCAGAATATGCATATCAAGTTCATAATTGGGAGAACTACAACGGTCGAGCGAACTGTTCATAACAAGTTCAGATATCTCCGGAAATATCGCGTTCCTTCCAGGATGGATGGTCAACGCATCTAGGAAATCATGGATGCTAGACGGATAGGAGATGGTAAGGCACCGGAGGTTCGGTAGCCGACAAAGTGCCGGGTCCTATTGCCAATTGGAGTTGGGTGAGCCTCGGAAGGTGAATTTGGGGTAATCCGCTCGAGTATGTGCTGCAACAGACCGACAGGATTTCAATATTGGCAATGTCTCGAAGGGTGGTACATATATTTTTGCCGAAGTCATTGTAATCAGCGAATTTGACAACATTAGCTGGGAGAGAGAAGCAGCCTGACGCTACCATTTGGAAGGATCGTAAACGTGGGGCGACTGAAAATACATCTACAGGCTCAGAAGATGTGTCTATGTACCTGTATGCTGTGAAGTCATCTTCCACCATAATGGTTTCAAGCCGATCAAAGAAAGCATGACAAGGTGACAGGAAGCTAGATGGATTGGACGCTCCATGGAGATGCAAGGTTTTCCAATACCGAGCGCTAGAAAGAAGCGCTGTACAAGCAGGGACCGTAAATGTGTGCTCGTCGTGATGAATATGAACATGGAGGTCATGAGGGCGGGCTCGATCGAGGATGGTACCAAGCATGAATGCTGCCTCGTGCGTGCTGAGGAATTTATCCCTCCTGAAGTCCAACTTGATCACAGACCATATTCCTGGCGTAGTTATGGCAACATGTCTCCATTTCCTGCAAACATGCGTCAATGTCCAAGGAAATGTACGAGAATCCATACAATCGTCACGATCAGAATCGTAACATAGTCGCTGAGCCCAAATGAATATCTCTGTGAGGAGGTCAGATGAGATCCGACGAGATGGTGCGAGAATGTAGTTCGCATTGGCTTCGTTTTCCAGAGCTTGCTTGCGATCTTTAGTTAGGTAGTCGAGTAAGGATTTGGTGGCGAGGATGAGAGAGTCGAGGAATGCTACACGATCAGGTGTTTCGGAGAGTGTAGTTTCAAGACATTTCCTCTCAAATACCGTCGGTGGATCATTGGACTGTAATAGCTCAAGGATTCGGGCGTCGGGAGGGGCATGTGAATGGTCAGGAAGCAGATGTGCTACCCTTGAATCGAAATTCGACTTTTTGGTTGGTATGTAAGACATGGATTCCCGAAAGAACTGTCAGAATTCTTTAGAGAAAGAAAGAAAGAAGAGAGAGTAGAGCAGATTGACCTTAAGCAAGCTTTAGTGTTGGTTGTGATGGAAAAGAAGGTTGTTATTCCCATGTTCAAAAAACCCCGAAAACCAACCGCCACCACGTGCGTGTGACACCTCTCGACGTCAGTCCACATTCTCATGCATTCTTAAAGACATAGATAGCTGTATGTAAGGCCAACGAATTCATAGATCTTTGATACTACTTTTTTTTCACTCATACCGGTAGATTTTCGCGAGGGAGTCGATCACTGTTACACGATCAGGTGTCTCGGAGAAGGTGGTTTCGAGACTCTGGCTCTCGAGGTCTGTTGGCGGGACACTGAATCGTAGAGCCCGATGATTTGAGAACTGGGAGGTGCATGGGAATACTTAGAAAGTAGAGGTGCTACCAGTAGTCTTGGATCAAATCCGACTTATTGATTGGCACACAGGCCATAGATTTCGGTACGATCTGTCAGAGGATGGTCGGTCAGAGAAGTAAATAACAGGACGAAGAGTAAACTCACTTACATTGCAACATCGATACAGGTGGAAGAGAAGGATAACTTGAACACTGCCACACTGCGAAGGGATGCCGAGTGCATATGGCACCTCGACTCGTCGATGACTAGCCTAATACCGCACGCATTCAAGGCATTCGTCTAGAACATGAAAATTGCTCGCTCTTTAGGCTAGTAAACCTGTGGTAGGCGAGAATGGGAACTTGAAGTATTTCGATTTCAGGCCTTACATTTTCAAGTAAGCAGTAAACTGTAGAATCCATTAGTCGCGCCATGTCGCACTTTCTCGTCGCCTAGACCTATGTCATACGTAAGATTGATATTTGATATGAAATGAATCGCCCTCACGTTACGCCGATTCTCGCAACTGAGCCAGCCTTTCCCAGACTTTGTCCAACTCCTCCAGTGTATAATACTGACTCGAGCCGCGTCCTAATTATCTCTGACAGACAGACCTCCGCCCCTACCCATTCTATCCCAAACGAACATAGCCCGACCTCACCTCCAAGTAGAACATCCTTTATACCAGCGCCGACCACGCTGTCCCAACACCCGCCTCCCAGTGTGCTGCCCAGCATATCTGCCCAGAACGCATCCCGCCGCTTCCGATACAGTTTGACCAGCGTCATCAGCCGCAGGGTACGGATTGACGCCAGGACGGCCCGGCCTCCGAGCTACTATCGCGTACACGCTCAGGGCTCCCCAACGAATAGCGGTGCATTGAGCAAGGCATGGTTTCCAGTGCCTCGCGACTGCCCTACGTCTCAGCTATGCTGAGCATACCCTCCAGCTCGTCGAACGTGCCGCACATTCAGGATACGCAGGAGTCACTTGACAGCGGTGTTGGGTGCGGGAATTCAAATGGACTTGCTGTTCTGTTTGAACGTGAAGGGTGAGGATCCGAAAAATACTGTCGTCAGTTGCAGGACTGAGGGCGGGATGGTAGAGGGTGCCATCGAGCATGGAGAAGATGGCATAGGCGTTTGGAGAGTTGAAGGTAGGGTATTGCTGTTCTTGGGGTGGCATCGTATGAAGAACTCGAAAGAAAGTATACCAGGGCGAAGATGTGTTGTAGCCGCGTGCTCGCTCCAGCACTCTGTAGCCCATCCAACATCAACGGATGCCGTTGATGAGACGTGTTGATCTAATGCCTGCAACGCTGCTCGCGGACAAGTAAACCCTGCTGTTATGGTTCTGATAAATACAATAATCGCAGAAAATGTTTCATATACTCACAGCCGGTTTGGTCCCCGATTTCGTAAACTTGTGTTTGGATCATTCACCAGGGTTGTCGCTGTAACAAAGACGGATATTATTTGAGAAAGTCCTTATAGAAGCGCATATACAAGGGTTCGACAATAAGAAAGCTTGAAACCACGCCGCACTGATATAAATGTGTTAGTCCAGCACCATGATATGAAGCGTAGCTTACATACCTCATGACAACACGACATTTCAAATCATATAACCGGACGTCAGAAAGATAATTCTCTCTTGCTCCCTGCACTCCTAGCATCATATAAGGTTGGGGTCTGTCGAAAGAACAATTTTTGAGCGAATGGTCTTTTGAAGTTGTCTGAATTTCTCTGTTGTGAGAGTATCACTTGCGATGTTACCATGGGATATCATGGTAGAGTAGCATCAGACTGCCGGGTTGCGCGAGACAAGCCTTGTAAACCATGACATGAAGGAAGAGACGAAGGCGTAGATGTCAAATTGCAAAGTCCGGCATGCGGTCCGCATACCGGCCCATGCTTTCATTCCCACGCTATGCCCTTTTTCATCCATCATTTCATCCACCCGGTAATCCGTCACATTGACCAGTCCACTGAGGCAAGCGTGCTTGTGTAACGCTGGAACACTTGGTTCTACGGTAACACGATGACATCTTGTGCATTTCAATTCACCTTCTCGAAAGCCGGACACGCCAGCTTGATCAAGACACCCAATCATAGCAAGCAGAGATGATGGCCTTGATTGACTGAGGCCGACAGACACTTCGACTGCCCATCGACAAAGTTGACGCAGTTGTAGTGAAAACTGGAGTTGCCGGGTTGCCGAGAAATCGCGTCGGTGGCGTGTGAATATTCTGCCTTTCTCTCTATCACCAACCCCGACGTACCCGTCGGCTCTCATTTCTCAGCCTGACATTTTCGCCGGTTGCCGCAGGGATGTGAGATAAATGACATCATGAACGTCGATTCACTTTCCCTTCACCCATTTCTTTAATCAACGCTGTTATCTGTCATCGCTATGCAGAAATGCCACATCGGAGGAAGACTCGACGGTAGAGGTGAATAGAAACCTCGATGAACTGGCTCGTTTTTAAGAATTTGAATTTTCCTCAGGACTGACCGTATTTCTATGCCATTGTGAACCGCGTCGGAATGGGATGGATAGCCAGTAGAGCGTCAATGCAATTGCTCGGGACTGCAATAGCACGACATCTGCTGCCGATAGGAAAGATTATACAGCCCAGAAAGCGATCATCATCGAGAATGTTGCTTGCATTTGTTCAACTCACCACATTCTTCGTCTGAGTCTGTGTCGGTACTTGCGAATGGAAATGCCCCAACGTCAGTATTGAATGAATAAGATACAATACCTCAGCTAATTTCGACTCGATAGGTGCTTCTCTGGTACGGTGGAGGCTGCATAACAAATCTGTCTTCAAGATCCGGCATGAACAGTAGGAAGCTTCATCCGAAATTGTTTCCTGCTTCTCGAGGATATGCTACAAGTTACGATGTGTATGCAGAAGCTTTGCTTACCGAGTTTCAAATCGGCTCATCGTTTGCGATGTCGACGTCAGGCTAAGTGAGATTGATATTCAATACAAAACGAGTTGCCCTTGCCTAAACCAATTCAGGTCAGCCAGACAATCTCTGACGTCCTCCAGGACCTCCCGCATATCATAACCAGGTTGCCCACTCCCCTTATATTTTTACGACCAATACGCTTACTCTCCTGCGATTCCTTCATCTTCATCGGATACAACCTCTGACCTGACGTCCTCATATCCATGACCCTGAACACCCTCAACACCACTGTCGACACGCCGTCCCATAACCCGCCTCCCGAAACACCCTGCACATCCTTGAGGCTTCGTATCCATTACGTTGTTTTGTTATCTTATCATATCTTACAGCATGATTTATGAACTCAACAGCACAGGGAGTTTGACGCTGGCTTCTGCATTGCCCTCTACAGCCCTAGTTTTCACTCCCACTACCATGTCTCCACTCAACAACGCCTGTCTTAAAGTCGTCGAAATTGCTGAAGCTACCGGTGCGCCATACGTTGCGAGTGTCGCCAAGGCCGCCGTAGTCGTTTTCAAGCTCCTTGAGGTTCGCCTATTCATATATTGAATGTCCATCGCTAAATCTGTATTGTATAGCAAAAGCAAAAGAATAAAAAAAATGCTGAGGAGCTCTGTCAGAGTATTGCAGACACGATTGTTGTGATCGACGACCTCGTTCGTATGCAAGGAGATCAGTTAAATGTTACCTGCTATATCGATATCTGTGGGGAGATGGAAAGGTCTGCGTCCAGCTCTTTGTACAGTTTTCGGTAAACAAGTTACTCAGTGATCCGGTGACAGGTACCTTCAACAGATGGCCGGAGATGTGAAGGGCTCTGAGTTGAAGCACTGCGGCCTTAGAGGCATCTTCTGCGTCGACGATTTCAAAGACACCATTCAGGGTTACAGGAGACGTGTAGATGACTTGAAGATGGACTTTGTGGTAATACACTTTCACAAGTCTAATCCTTCCAGGTCGTAACTCACTTTTCGCTGTAGATTAATTCAATGGGCGATTGCAATCTGAAAATCACGAAGGTAAACAGCGTGTTGGTGGTTCAGGCTGTTGTGCATCAACCCGAAGACTCGAGTGACTTCTTCCGAATCCCGAAGAAGCTTGTTGTAAGCACTCTTCTTTTTTTTTAAATCTGATGTAGGGGAGTGATGCTGATTTGAGCTTTGAAGTGCCTCTTTCATCTGTCTAATTTAATCTGGTGTATAGGACTTCTTATCCATTTTTTACCTACATCCTTCAAACGACTTCTCTACCATTTATAGCAAGTCCTGCTTATCCTATCACACGTCTTTTCAAGAGGACATTAGACTTGTAGAGCATAACCTGCTTTGTTATCCTCATCTGGTGGACAATTCAGATTTTACGGTGTAAATGGTTCCAGTTTAAGGTATCTATGAGCGAATACGCCTCTACACTCAAGAAAGACACGACTACTGGTTTTTTGCCTCTTGAAGACAATGTCATGGAATGAATATAGGTTGCAGTGAGATAATGACGTGCCATCCCATCACGATGAATGATCTTATCCGGTCTAATACTTTCTATATACACGTCCTTGGCTTGAAGAGTGGGGCGCGATATGATTGCAACTGTGTTAGGACGGCTGAGTTGTCATAAACGGGCATTTTAGAGAATCTTGTCAAGTCTAATCCTGGGGTGTCGTAACTCATTTTGTGCTGTAGACCTATTCAGCTGGGTGATTACAATCTGGACTGGCAGAGGAGCTCAGCCAGTTGAAAGTCAACCGAAAGACTTGGAGAACTCTGTTTTCTGAAACCCAAGAAAGCTCGTTGCAATCACTGGAGTACAGACTTGGACTGCCTCAACCCATCTTCGGTAACGTGCTGTCCGTCTTTCAAGTCTCACACATCGGATACTTTTCACCGGAGAAGCAGTATCACAACAGAAAAATACAGCACGCTGATGGTGATATTCAATTTCCGTAAGTTCGAAGGTAAGTGCTGTGGTAGATATTAAACCCCGTGTACTTACATGGCGCTTGTGCATACAGCTTTGCAATAGCGCCCGGGCTGTCCAAGACCAGAGTACTGTTCTTTTCGCCAAGCCGCTATCATTAGGTCAACACGTATCGACTATTCAGTCCGGAAAATACTCTCTAGCTCTGCTGCATCAACCAACTATATTAGCGAGACGTCCACATGGATCAAGATCTCCTCGCCTCTGAGTTTTGACCCTTCAATAAATGCCCGTTGCTCTCGGCACCTTTGCTGCTTTTGCTTGCATACACAGCAGGACGCACACAGCACGAAGTTATCCATCATCTGTAAGACAACCAATAGGGAAAAGTACCGGAGCCAAGGCGGACCCAAAGAAGCCACACATCAAGATTGCAGGCATACAGTCGACCATCCTGGACGGAAACGTGACGAAAACCCGTACGCGGTTCGATGTACTCCGAATAACAGTGCTATAAGTCGAAACGTAAATTCTCCCCAGCGCCTCCAAGCGAAGAGAAACGTACCGGTCACACCACCTGCAGTTTTCTGCACAGACACACCTCCATCTTTGACCACGGGTCGGCGTGCCCGAACGAAGTGGTGTGTTTCATATAGCTAGCACTAGCACTGGCTGTGAGGGATGCCTCCAGAATGAAGGTGGATGGTCAGCTTTTACGACGCACGTCCAGGATGAGACAGGGCCCTTGAATAAGCACTAGCGCGGGATCCAGAAAACACGTGAACTTTAGCGTGGAATCCATCAGTGATCAGTACATTCAAGGCATTCCTTCGAAGTCTAGTAAGACGACGACGACGAGTGTTCCTTTTCTGTTCTTTCCCAAGCCAGCAATTGACCTCTCCGCAGCGCCTGACATGCGAGTCGTCCACGAGTCCATCATCATCACCGGCTCAGAAGGCGTCAGAAACGCGAGGTGTACCAGAATACCAGATGACGAAGGGCCTTGTCTTCACGACGAATACGACTAGTGTCCCAAGGCGGGGCCCCACAGGAGGATCGATATTGTGCTGAGGGAGCCGACTGACAAATAGGAACAGGAAAGAGAGTGATGGTTCATATACAAAGACTAGCAGTAACCACCGTCGTCATGTTCATTTTCCTATACGTAGGGTCAGAGGTTCCCCAATGGCTCCTAGTTGAAGCCAGGGGACCCCGCACGACGAACGACGAATGAAGGACGATCAGCTGCCTGCACAGCCTCATGGCACCCATCCAGCCACTTGCTTGGCCTCACCAGCGTGCGAGTCTTGATCCGTTTCAGCACCCTCCCTTTGGTCTTTGTGCAGGTATAGCGCGAAGTTACACATGTACGTCAAGATCTCAGCACGTCCCGTAAGAACACGGGCTCGGTACCGACACACGTAGGAAAGCATACCTCAGCAATGCCCTGAGGAAGACTATGCGTATACTGTGAGCCGTTCCTTCAGCTCGGAGAGTAAAATTAAGCATATTTAGACACTCTTTAAAGAGCCCATCTGCAATGAACCACGGATGTCAGTTCAATAAAAATATGTCCGATATGGTTTACGCACCTCATGTAAGCCCAGCACCCATAATACAGCCAGACGACAGCGAAGTTCTTCTTTACAAGCATCATGTAACGTTGGCATCCGTCAAAGAGCGAAGTTTTGAGTGAGTCAGCTTGTCGAGGTCGTCTTGGAGGATCCTTTGTCGTGAACCTTTCCGTGAAGCCGGAACCGTGGCAGGATTAACGGCGTCGTGGGAGGTAATACTCGCAGACAACAACACTTGTCAAGAATGCGGTATCTTCAAGCTCGCATTTCCGCCGTAACTGACGGATAGTACGATGATAGCATCAGTCATAGGCGTTGTGCGAATGAGATGGAGGAAAAAGGAAGAGACGAAACTTAACCCTAACCCTGAGTTCATTTCGTCTGTTTATTGCGTAAGGTGAAGTCCAAAGAAAAAGGCGATCAGCTGCATTGACGTTCGGTCGATGTGGATTAGGTTCTATCTGATTCTGAGTGAGAGTTCTGCACGGATAAGGGTGTTTCCGCTCTCTAGTATTGGAAGTTGGAGCGGGATTCTGAGGCTTATGATAAGGGACTCGGGAAGCATGAGATGCGCCACCAATTGGCTGGAGGAAAGGATTTCTGGAGAGAGGAGGATTGTGAGCTAGTGATTCGTGAGATATGGGATCGCTTCTGGACGAGTAACGGCGCGGTGAGGAGGGCCCTGGCGGACTCTCCTCCATCACTCGTTCAACGGGGGCACTTGCCGCCATGAAAGATGTACGGAAAGGATTAGGCATGGATGAGTAAATCCTGTATCTCCGCCGGCAAGGCGATTGCGTGTGTGATACGTTCATCAGGCTGGCCCAAGATTCCACGCAAAATCAGGTCAGCTGGATTACTCTTTGATTCGATGTACTGGTAAGAGACGGCTATGAGGCATTCTGTAAGGACAGCATAGGTGCGACGAACTGATAAGTTGATATGCCAATTCAGGCAACGACCCTTCTCATTAGCCCCCATGGCCCCCTTGTTATCGGAATGTATCTTCAGATGGGTGTTACGGAGTCCCATCGAACATAAGAAATGAGCTAGGAGTTCGATCGCCACCATCTCCAACCAGCATATATCGCGCCCCGGGATCTTCCAGGTCGGGGAGAGCTGGAAAGCTGCCCACTGACCACCAATGAGAATACCGATTCCCCATGAAGTCGAGGTGTCCACGTATAACTGTAGGTCTTGCAAAGGTCCCCGTGGCCTTAGTGATTGAGTGTAATGAGGTGTAGACAATCTGCGGAACCACCACTTGAGATCCGTGAACACTGAGGGTGGAGGGTATCTAGAAATATGTTCGTCCCCTTCAAACGAGGCAGCGAAATTCGAGAGAGATGGAAGTCGAGAGTTCCCATCACGGTAGACGAAGGCTACATGGCAAAGGGACCTGTGGATTCTGTCCACGTCAATCAGGTGACATCGATGACCGGTAAAGGCATCAATAAAATGCCGGACCCGTTCTAGAAACTTCAGTCGTTTCTCCTCGGGAAGGCCCACGGTTTTCACGGGGATATCCCACAGGAAGCCAATGAAAGTTGTGATGGAAATGAAGGTCTTATCTCCTTTATCTGCATGCCAAGGTATACCCAGGGACTCGACCCAGGCCAACATAGACTCCCAATCATAGTCATATGTATAGACCCCGTCGAGGAGGCGTCCTCCTGTACATGGGAATCTGAAAATCTTCAGATCATCCTCATATTTTAGGACCGGGAAGATGCCCTCAGCCTGCCAGATGTCCACCACAGCATTTGCTATCATGCCGGAGTTACTGCTGGCAGACACAGCTCCAAATGGGTGATCGTGATCGATGAAGAACTGTCCCATCTCTCCCTGGACCACGAGAAAAGGCTTGTGGTTGGGATTGACAGGACACGTCCTGTGGAATTTCGCAATATCGAGGGTACAGGATTGGGTGCCCTGTGGTGTGAGTGCAATCTGCATTGAGTGTAGTGAGTGAATTGTTATTGCCAGATATAATCAAGTATTGATAATGAAGTATTGCATCTGTGATATGCGGTGTATCAAAATCGCATATATTGCAAATATTGCAGGTATTGCAAGTATTGAGTATTGGAATATTGTGGTATTGAATATCAACATGGATATATGTATTGGTATTGTGGTATTGCAAGTAGGAAAGATCATGTTAATGGGGACTCACAATTTCAGCAACTTGTATGGCGGTATCAAATCATGTTGGGAAATCACTCTTTGCTATGAAAGAGTTGACTGACGGGTGTAGCTTAGAACCCTTCAACAAGTGGCAGCACACCCAAAGCTTGTCCAGCATTCCTGGTTGCTGCAGGTGTACTGAAACAATGAGTGGTGAAGATTGGAATGGTCCCTGCAGAATGCACTCTGTCTCGGACCTCAAAAAGGCCCAGACATGCACCCCGCTTTGAGTTCGTCTGTGAGGTATTCGGTGACTGCTGCTGCATGTTCGAAGCATGAAGGATGATTGGTGAAGATTACTGATTGCTGGATGTTCAGCATGTTGCCTAATGGGAAGCCATGTCAGAGATTATGTATGAGTCTAGGGTAGAGTTTCGTGAGGTCAGGCTGGAGCAGTAGCTGTTTGAATGTGTCTGGGTTATATGGGCAGACTATGCATGAAAAGATGTGGGATCTGGACAAAATGTCAGGACATGTTAAAGGTCGAGGGTTGACATAGCAGGTAAGGTCCCAATATTTGAGGGTTGGAGGAACAGCTGTAATGAGAAATTCTTTGAGCAATGGGTCAAGCATGGCAACAGAAACCTTGAAAGGTGCCCCATTAATTAGTGATGGGGTTCTTCTGGCAGGTCCAGGAGAAGGCATGATGGTCTTTCCCACAGTAGGAGCAGATGTGTACAATATCAGATGAGTGTTGACAGGTGGACTTCGGGCTGTAGATGTTGAAAGAAATGCAGATCCATTGATGAGGTGGTCAGATGGTTTAGTGATCTCTGAATGTAAACTGGTGAATAGTTGTCGGATATTTCTGGAATATTGCCATGCAGAGAACCAAAATGGAAATAGTGGTGTCTCGGCTTTGTGTCGGTATTACAGAACAACTAGTTTTGTTTGTAAGTCACCCCTTGGGTGTATTGTTTGTTTGTGCATGAGCTTTCTGAGTACCTCTGTACTCATGTCGATTCCACTGGCAAAACACTATACATATTCAAGACTGGACGAATCAGGCTGTCCTATGTTGACTGGCTTGTCATCTTTGGGGGGACTTCTCTCTAGTCTCGTGAGAAGTTACTACAGATTCTGATGCTCTGAGTCACCTTTGGTCTCTGTTATCTGGTCTGGTGTGTGTCATAAAACTGGGAAACTGGATGGGAAGGAAACTAGGATGTGTAAAACTTCTGTTGGTATTATGTTGGTATTAAATGAGCTCCTAATCGTCTCGGTATGGGTCTGTGTCAATGTTTCTGTGGCTATGGCAGTGCAATAGTGGGTCTCGTCTTTATTTCTGGTCTCCTTGGCCTTATCTGTGATAATTCTGTTCGTCCTAATTCCTATAAACTGTCAGTCTCTGTCAAAACTATACTTTGTTTCCTTTGTCTGGTCCTATCCCTTGTCAAATTGATTCCTATAACTGGTTGATACTATTTCCTGTGAAGCTCACAATAGAGCTGCCCTATATCTGTCAATCAGTCAATACTAAATCTGTTCAAAACCTATCCTTGCAATGCTTGCAATAGAGCTGCCCTACAACTATCCAATACTATTTGTCTGCTCTTGATGCCCAAATGGGTTCGCTAATGTCTTGTGAAAATGAAAACTGGTAAAACTAATCTGATCTTGTGCAATTGAAGCTAATTCTTTCCTATAAAACTAAAAGAGGTGAGTACTGCATGGTTATCACTTACTAACACTGAGCAAATGCCAGTAATGAAGTAAAACAATGATGAGAGTCAAGGTTTTAAGTCGATGGATGGTGGTGAAGCATCTTGGCTTTAACTATGTCAAGCTTGGCTTTGTGGTGAACGAAATCGCTATTAAACGTGTACTATCAGTATTGTTGAAGCTGGGTGAGTTACTGAGGTAAACGAGTCAATGTGTGTATGTGGGGGAATGGAATAGAGAGAGTAACTAGTGTAAGGTATGAAATTACCAGGTTTATATAGTAAGATATAAATAAATGGCATCCTTGTGGTATATCTGAAGGGCTATGCATTAACATAAGTGTTTCTAACCTTCTGACTATCCAGCAGGTCGTGAACGTTGCCTTTTTTGTGTCATCATCTTTAATTTTCTTGCTCTGGCATTAGAACCATTCCACATTTGTCATCTTTATGCTGGCGTGTTGTGAATGAGGACCTCCTGTTGCTCCATAGGGAGTCCTCATTCTGCAAGTTCTTTAGGTAGAGGTGGTGGTATGAGTCAAGGGTGGATTGCTGATGTAATCTACTACAAAACTCAGACTAAATACTATCTGAAACTACTAAATCTGGCTAATAACACCTAAAAACTACTAAAATGAGGGAATCCAAGCTTAGAATGGGTTGTACCCCATCAGTGGATAATGCCAAAAAGGGATGAGTACCCTTTAGGTAGCATGTGCATCTAAGTCCTGTGGTTATACAGCAATAACCAATCACTAGCCCTAAGTCCCCACTGTGTGTACTCGCTGCAGAATTGACAAATTGCTGTTGCTGAGCTCCTATAAGGCCAGGCCATTGATATTACTGGTCCGTGCTCATGACTGCGCCTATGCAACTTGATGCACTAATGCCACTGATGTTGGTATTGTGCCCTATTACCTCTAATGGTTTAAGCTGGTTTAAAACTGAGGAGATACATCGAAATTAGCTGCGTCACCTCCACATTAAGTCGTTAAGGTCGGAGAATGTCGGAAAACCCCAATAAAGTATATATGGGCTTGTGTGGAATGTTTGGTTTGGTGAAAGGCTGCTGGAGGGATAAATCTGCGAAATTGGAGTGTACAGAGCCCTGAGGCTCATCAACAGTTTTGCCAGACACTCTGGCCAATTAGATGCAACCCATGGAACTCCATGGCCTGCTTTATCAGCCACTTTCTATATGTGGACACATCGAACTGGAGACTTGATTTGTCAGCCAGCCTTCTATATGCGACTCATCAAACTTGATGGACTGCTTTGTCAGCCACCTTCTATATGCTGACCCATCAAACTCAATAGACTGCTTTGTCAGTCACCTTCTATATGTGGACCCATCAAACTGAATGATCTGCTTTGTCAGCATCTCATACACAATCCTTGGTCAGATTTGCCCATTGTTCATTTCCTGACAAACTATGTGGGCATGTGGCTGTACTCACATCCTTCCTAGTATGTTAGGGTAGACAACAACTGTTCCAGTGAAGATGGAATGTTGACAGCAAGTGAAAATGCATTTGGCATTACCTCGAGTGGCGATAGAAGTTTTCTAGTGGGAGTTGTTTCATTTAATTCCTGTCTTCTTGATCACTGTCCACTCCAAGAAACATGTCACCTGGTAGAGAGGTTGCATTATGGTGATTTTGTTTCAAATATGGCATTATACACCACACAGTCAAAGCCTAGTGAAAAAATAGTCTAGGCTGTTGTCATGTTCCAAAAACAAAAGCTAATTCTTTATTAGAAATATTAAATATATTATTATTTTGGATTTGTCAGCAAAGTCAAGTCTATATAAATGTGTGTAGGTCATTCAAGTTTCAAAATTGCTTTCTTATGCTGAACCAGTACCTTCCCCATGGTAAGCTTTCCATTCATTCTGTTTAAAGATAAGACTAACATAGTGAAGTTCCAGATGAGCTTATTGAAGCATGGCTTAAACAGTTGTGGAAGTTCAATGGAAACATGACAGATGAGATTATCCATTGAGAGCTGCTAAAGGTGTTCAATACAAGAAAATACAGTCTAGGGTAAAATATTTCTACTTGTCTTTGCAATTTATATTCATCTTTTCCATAGCATGTCCACCTTCAAGAGGATGTGGAAATGCCTAGGTTGTCACAGCACATGATGACAAAACCATACTGTTGAAACCATTAGCGGGGATTTGGCTGCCTTGCAAAGAAAATATCCCATGGCTGGTGCCTTTGAATTGGAAAAGGGACTTAGGCATGAAAAGAACATTCACATTTCAAGGAAAGTTTTTAGTTGTGACATGTCTTTCAGATTCTCAATTCTTTACAGAGACAGGATTTCTGAATGGATTTAGCTAATGGAGCTTGATGCAGCTGTGCAAAGACTACATGCTGGCATGCATGGCAAGGTTTTTTATTGTGGTGGTGTGTCTGACCTTTGGTGCTTGGATCAGCATGACAAATGGAAATATCACTTCGGTGATGAGGTGGTCAGATGGTTTAGTGATTTCTGAATGTAAACTGGTGAATAGTTGTTGGATACTTCTGGAATATCACTGTGTGAAGAACCAAAATGGAAATAGTGGTGTCTCAGCTTTGTGTCAGTATTACAGAACAACTAGTTTCATTCATAAGCCACTCCTTGGGTGTGTTGTTTGTTTGTGTGCAAGCTTTCTGAGTACCTCCATACTCGTGTCGATTCCACCAGCAAAACACTATACATATTCGGTACTGGATGAATCAGGCTGTCCTATGTTGACTGGCTTGTCGTCTTTGGGGGGGACTTCTCTCTAGTCTCATGAGAAGTTACTACAGATTCCAATGCTCTGAGTCACCTTTGGTGTCTGTTATCTGGTCTGGTGTGTGTCATAAAACTGGGAAACTGGATGGAAAAGAAACTGGGATGTGTAAAACATCTGTCAGTATTATGTCAGTATTAAATGAGCTCCTAATCGTCTCGGTACAGGTCTGTGTCAATGTTTCTGTGGCTATGGTGGTGCAATAGTGGGTCTTGTCTTTATTTCTGGTCTCCTCAGCTTTATCTGTGATGATTCTGTTCACCCTAATTCCTATAAACTTTCAATCTCTGTCAAAACTATACTTTGTTTCCTTTGTCTGGTCATATCCCTTGTCAAATCAATTCCTATAACTGGTCAATGCTATTTCCTGTGAAGCTCATGCTAGAGCTGCCCTAAAACTTGTCAATACTAATTTCCTGTGAAGCTCACAATAGAGCTGCCCTATATCTGTCAATCTGTCAATACTAAATCTGTTCAAAACTTATCCTTGCAATGCTCGCAATAGAGCTGCCCTATAACTATCCAATACTATTTGTCTGCTCTTGATGCCCAAATGGGTTCACTAATGTCTTGTGAAAATGAAAACTGTTAAAACTAATCTGTTCTTGTGAAATTGAAGCTAATTCTTTCCTATAAAACTAAAAGAGGTGAGTACTGCATGGTTATCACTTACTAACACTGAGCAAATGCCAGTAATGAAGTAAAACAATGATGAGAGTCAAGGTTTTAAGTCGATGGATGGTGGTGAAGCGTCTCGGCTTTAACTATGTCAAGCTCAGCTTTGTGGCAAATGAAATCGCTATTAAACATGTACTATCAGTATTGTCGAAGCTGGGTGAGTAACTGAGGTAAACGAGTCGATATGTTTACATGGGGGAACAGAATAGAGAGAGTAACTAGTGTAAGGTATGAAATTACTGGGTTTATATAGTAAGATATAAATAAATGGCATCCTTGTGGTATATCTGAAGGGCTATGCATTAACATAAGTGTTTCTGACCTTCTGACTATACGGCAGGTCATAAATGTCACCTTTTTCGTATTGTTGTCTTTAATTTTCTTGCTCTGGCATTAGAACCATTCTGCATTTGTCATCTTTATGCTGTGGATAATGCCAAAAAGGGATGAGTACCCTTTAGGTAGCATGTGCATCTAAGTCCTGTGGTTATACAGCAATAACCAATCACTAGCCCTAAGTCCCCACTGGGTGTACTCGCTGTGGAATCAACAAATTGCTGTTGCTGAGCTCCTATAAGGCCAGGCTGTTGATATTACCAGTCTGTGCTCATGACTGTGCCTATGCAACTTGATGCGCTAATGCTGCTGATGTCGGTATTGTGACCTATTACCTCTAATGGTTTAGGCTGGTTTAAAGCCGAGGAGATATGTCAAAATTAGCTGTGTCACCTTGACATTAAGTCATTAAGGTCGGAGAACATCAGAAAACCCCAATAAAGTATATATGGGCTTGTGTGGAATGTTTGGTTTGGTGAAAGGCTGCTGGAGGGATAAATCCATGAAATTGGAGCATACAGAGCCCTGAGGCTCATCATCCCCCCTAAACTTTCATTATGTCACTTCCATGACATAATCCAGGTACTGTGTGGAAGAAAATGTCTTCTTTTGGTATGTGTCTTGTGGTGACTCGTGCTTCCTCTTCCAGAAGTCTCATGGCCGATCCGGCATTTCCAAAATAGTACTGCCATTGCTTTCCTTATTGCATGACCATGTTATGTTGAGGATCGGCAGGGTTTGCATCATCACGATTGGTCTGCACACGGGCCATGCCCTGGGGGCTCGGGATTCTTG
>JANDKJ010000007.1:0-28986 GCA_028551335.1 Armillaria sp. CMW 4456 | reverse complement strand
TTCTATTGTGTATGAATATATTGCTGTCAATGTCAGTATTCTATACAATTATTTCAGAGTCTTCAGAGATACAAATAGGAAAATGGATAGCTCTGTAGGCATAATTACAATGGGTTAATGATTTTATGCAAGGCAAATACCACTATTTATCGTGTTGTTATTGTGTATCTTCACTTCTCTAAAATTAATCATATTTTGGCCCTCTTATTACTATGGCATTTCAATGGAATATCTTGTGGTTTTTCTCCAAACTAGAGTATTTTTTTCAGGTATTTTTAGTTAAGAAATAAGGCAGATAGCGTCATTGTTGTACTAGACAGTGAGGGAAGGGATGGGATTGATCCATGGGATGATGTCCCTGTTTTGGAGTTAGTATCCGCTTCTGAGGAGAGCGATGCTGATTCCTTACCTGGTCTTCTCTTCTATACCGGTGATGAAGATGACGGAAGCGAGTTGGATGGATTTTTTGATTCCGATTCTGAGAGCTTCGATTTGCCTGACCTCAAAAATGTTTCTGATAGCAAAGATGAGGCAGCGTATGACAATGAAGGACTCGATGTTGACGAGGAGGAGGCTTGTGCCACAGGTCCATCGATGGATTTGGATTCTTGGACTCGTGCGAACTATATGACTCCGGGTGCAGTCAACTTCTCACACCTTTTCGAGATCAGTTCTAAACATACCAGGAGATCCTGCCGAAGACTTTCAGGGCTGCCAACAAGCAGACGTTCAGTGCTTTGGGGCAGGGGGATGTGTTAGTGGAGGTGCCAAAGGGAGACGGGACGTCAAACTTGTGACTTACCGAGAATCTCTACTCCCCCGAGATTCGTTATACCCTTATTTCAGTCGATCGTCTCGACCAGGCTGAATACTCGTTGTCCTTTGGAGGGCAGTGTCGGGTTGTTGATCCGGATGGCAATCAAATCGGTTCCATCGCCCGGTCTGGGAAGGGTCTGTATAGGGTTATCCATGATGTCAACGGGACAGCAAATGCACCATTGCCTACCGTTGTGACGGAAGATGAGCTCCACCGAAGGATGGGTCATCTCTCCCTTTCTGCCGCCAAGCGCCTACTTTCCCAAGGCTTCGTTAACCTCTTCTGACAAACCGTTCTTCTGTGGATCCTATATCTACCCAAAAACAAAACGTCAGTCAGTGCCCAAAGTCCGACAAGGTCCACGAGCCACCGCCGTTGGAGAAATGATCCACTCTGACATGTGGGGACCTTCCTGAGTTGAATCCCTTATGCATAAGAAGTATTTCATCAGCTTCACCAGTGATTACTCCCACCTTACCCGAATCTATTTCTTACACAAGATGTCAGAGGTCTTCAGTGTATGCAAGAAATTCGTGGCGTGGTTGAAGGCTCAATTTGGGGCTGTGACCATCAAGCGTTTTCATGGCGATCGTGGAGGTGATACATGAGCAATGAATTTGTCAGATATCTTGAAAACCAGGGCACCATATTGAAATCCTTGGTATAGTGGGCACTTGAGCACAAGTAAGATGAATGGAAGTTCTTATTGTATGTACCATATTACAAGCCTATTTAAATAAAAATGCGTTGTATATAACATAGCTAAGTATCATAGAAACATAAGTATCCAAGTACTAATTTCTATGGGAGCAAATGAAGCTGTACAAGTGAGTACAACACTGGATGAACTTAGTTACCATATTTGGATGTTGATCGATCACAGCTTCGCAGCTTGGATTCCAACACACCAAACACAAACTCGCAGTGCATGATATGTCAGAGGAAAACGGAGTTTCCGAGCGCCTCAATGGGGTCGTTCTGGAGAAAACCCGTGCCATGTTAGTGGACTCTCTAAATTCTTGTGGGCTGAAGACATGCGTCACGCCATCTAGTTAAAGAATCGGTCATCAGCACGTGCAATACCGGAAGAGAAAACACCTTACGAGCTGGCGAGAAAGCACAAGCCAGATCTGTCAAATCTCCACGAGTGGGGCACCATTTGCTACGTGCACCAGCCTATGTCAAAAGGGCAGTCGAAGCTTGACAGTCGTGCGAAGATGGCTCGGCGGATTGGCGTTGATGACGAGACTCAAGGTGCACGGGTGTACTGACCAGATGAGCGCCGTGTTACTGTTGAGCGGGGCACCGTGTTTCAAAAGCCTGAAGTAATGGTACAGGTGGATGGGAATCCCGGTAACCTTGAGGGGGAGGAAAAGAGTGTGAGTATAAGCAGCAAGTCCTCCAGTGTCTCCCCTACCAGTATTCCACTGCCTGCGTCCCCCGTTTCAACTTTAACACCTTCACCACTCAATTCATTGCCCTGCTCGCCATCTCAGTCCACTCCACCGCCTCCCACTCCTGAACCTGAGCTTCCGAAGCGAATCCGAAGTCGCCGTGAAACCATTGAGCTGCCCAAAAGAAATCCTGACCGCTCTGCTCGACCAGCCCAATAGTTCTCGACATGTCGAACTTTCACCTCAAACCGTTGATATCTTAACGGATACTGATGGAGAATATGCCGGTACAGTTGAGTATGTATTGGCCACAGATGCTAGTGTTGCGGAAGGGCTTGATCCTTTGTCCTTGGTAGAGGCAAAGCGTCAGCCAGACTGGGACAGTCGGAAAAAGGCTATCGAGGAGGAGATCCACAGTCTAGTGGAGGCCGGGACTTGGGAGATTGTCGAGAGGCCAGAGGGTGTAAATGTTGTAGGTTCGAAGTGGGTGTTTGTTAAGAATTAGAGTATTAGAATGCGAGTTCTGTAATCACCAAGAGGGATGGTCCACTGAGCGTGAATGTTCCAACAAGCGCTAGGTGTAACCGGTCCGAATGACTTAGTAGTCGTTCACACTGTAGTGGAGTTGAGTTGGTAGTAAGATTGATTTATTCTGTATGTACTACAGGTGATCTTTATATACTTAATAGCTTCGGAGTAATTATCTTCTACAGTCTTCTACAATCTTCTAGTATCAGTAAGAAGATTCAGGAAATTAACAGAAAGTAATAGAAAGTAATAGAAAGTGAAGGAAGATACTAGTAAATTATTGATAAGCTCGAGTACATGCATCTGTAGACTCAAGGGCCAAGTCGAGAGCATGATATCCATAACAGTGTTCCGGTTAAAGAAAGACGCATTGGGCAGAATCTCACGGTATAAAGCCCGCTTGGTTGCTCAAGGTTTTTCTCAGGTCGAAGGAATTGACTACTTTGACACGTACGCACCCGCTGCGAAGCGGGCGTCGATTCGTACCATTCTCGCTCTCTCTGCACGACTCGATCTCCAAATACACTAGATTGATATTAAAACTGCGTACTTAAACAGCGAGCTCAATGACAACGAAAAAATCTACACGCGCCAGCCTCCTGGCTTCCCCCTCCCAAATGCTACTGGAAATGTTCTCCGCTTGCGAAGAACGATCTACGAGTTGAAGCAGAGTGGTCGACGTTGGTACCAAGCCTTCACGAAAATTTGCAGCGAGACGCTGGAGTTGAAACGTTGCGACGTTGACCAGACCGTGTTCTATTGGCATAAGTGGGAGTCTTTGATCATCGTAGCCGTGCATGTGGACGACTGTACCATTGTTACTACGATGTTGGAGTTGATGGCCAAAGTCAAGCGGAATATTGGTTCGCGGGTTGAAGTCGTGGATATGGGGCCTATTCACTAGCTCTTAGGCATTGAAATCATCAGGGGCAGAGAATGACGCACCATTATCTTCTCCCAAAGGTCCTACATCGAATCTACGCTCCGCCGTTTCAACATGGACGAGCTGAAACCACTCTCCATGCCTATGGACCTCAACGCGAGCCTTTCTAGTGCCCAGTCACCCACTACCCTCGAGGAAATCGGCCGTATGCACAATATCCCATATGCTGAAGCTGTAGGATCATTGATGTACGCTGCACAAGGTACTCGGCCGGATATCACATTTGCTGTGACAAAATTGTCAAAGTTCTTGAAAAATCCCGGACCAGCGCATTGGGAGGCTATAAAACGAGTCTTCCATTATCTCAAAGGGACTGCTGATTGGAGGCTTGTGCTTGGAGAGGAGAGGTTGCTAGCAGGATGGGTAAATGCAGATAGGAGTCAGGAAACGCGGCGCAAACTCAGGGTTTGCTTACCTCATCGATGGTGGTGCTGTCTCGTGGTCGTCGAAGCAGCAAGAACTTGTGGTCTTGTCCACAACTGAGGGGGAGTACGTGGTCGCTACTCACGCTGCCAAGGAGGGTCTTTGGCTCCATTCCCTCATTTCTGAAGTTTTTGGCTTTGTTCTGGGCAGTCTCACTACATTTTTCTCTGACAACTTGAACCAATCAGCAATTGCACTTGCTATGGACCATCAGTACCATGCTCGGACGACGCACATAGATATCCGCTACCACCTTATTCACTGGGTTATAGAAAATGGCTCAATTCGCTTGATCTACTGCCTTATCGACGATATGGTGGCCGGTACCTTGACGAAACCATTGTCCAGTGCAAAAGCAAAGCATTTTGCCATTGAATTGGGATTGCGTGAAACTTGAGGAGGAGTGTTGGAGTAACAAGTACGCCCGCAATCGGACCTACTTTTTCCTGTGGACGTAGTAGTATATACTCTCAGATTTTTCTTTATTTCGTCTGTCTATATTTTGTATTTCATACATGCTGTCTACATGATTATCATTATACCTTGTAGTTTTCTACACCTCAGATGTGTTCTCTTATTGTCGAGCATACTCTGAGGTGAGCATTACCTTACATACTTTCATTTACCTTTACTTACAATTGTCATAGTTATTATCTTTACTAGATTAACTCGTGCTCGCTCTATTATTTCTAACAGTTTCTTGATACGACGAAGCACGTAAGTGATCATATTCTCGTTTACTAAACCTGTGTGCTTCTGAAAACCTTGTATTGGAGTGTATAGTCCCAAGAGTTCGGCACTTTGCCTAGTGTGCCCTGATGGACTGCGCATGATTTCTGCTGGACAGTTTCTCCGTTCCGGCTCTCCAGTGGCTACACAACGAAATTCTCCTAGATTAAATTCAGTCTTTATCCTGGGCGACTGCTGTGGCGTCGAGGATTCCTCGTCTTTCCAATGCTTCTCATGTTCTCTTATGTATTGTTCATCGAGCTGCATACGAGGCCTCCATGTACTAAAGTCATGAGCTTGATCGAGATGCCACAAAAACGACTCTCCCCGAATTCGAAAATGTATAGCGTAGATTTCGATGTCATTTAGTGTTGGAGCCGTATTGCGGGGCTCGTTAGGCAGAAATGTATGATATAGTGGAATCTAGCTACGAACACAGCGAAAACTAGGTCTCCCTGCCCTGAACTCTCATGTGACCCAGCACAAGTCAGCCTTCGTCTCGCCTCGTCTACGCTCCCAGTGTCACGAAATCTGACACGTCAATGGCCCAGGATGGTTCATTCAGCTTGGGTCATCTGTATAATTCTAGGGATGTTCTTGCTTTATCCCGTCTAGTAGCCATTACCTTTCTGGGCTCTTGATAGGTCTTGTTGTCCAGGCCATACATCATTTCTTGCGTGAGACTATTCAGAGTGCATATCACCTCTGTTAACAACTTTTCCAATACAATCGACTCTGTCTTAACCCCTACCTGTAATAACCCATAGATTTTCGTGTCCGCCAAGTTGGTTACCGCATAAAATTTGAATCTCTCCCATACTCAATAACCCATAGCTACACCCTTTAAGTGTTGTGATATAAGCCATCTCTCAGCCGTAAATTGCCGAGAATACCCCTCAATGTCAAAAAAAACCGCTCAAAGTGCTCACATTGTGTTCAAAGATGGCCTTGTTGAGGAATATGGTTCTGCAGACACTGAGCTGACGGCTCTGCCATTTTAATTTTATATTATTTTAAATTCCATAACAATTACTTATTGATTACTTACTGAAACTTGGCTTTGTACCACCACCCTCCTGTATCACACACTTGGAATATACCTACATCGAGCCTATCCATCACATTCCTTTCGACCACTGCACTTAGAATCCTAACAGGCCTTGCAAAGCTCGAAGAGCAAGTAAAAACTAGGGAAAATACCATACTTCCACATCTTGTCGAGAAGCATCACTATTCATGTAAATGATAAATATGTAGATAAAAAAGATATATTCAAAGCCTATTAGATCACTAAAAAACACAGTTTTATATGCACTCTGCTGTAGCCCATACTCTGTAATAACCCATAGATTTGGGTGTCCACTGACTGCTATGGGTTAAGACAGAGTCGACTGTAGTACCATACCGTCCGCAAATACACTAGTGCAAAGATTGTGAATCAGGAAAGGTCCGTTACTAAGGTAATTGGATATGTTCCTATCTCGTGTGCACCCCTTAATGGTTGCTATAGCAGCCCTTCTCCTCTCGCATACCAGAGCCTTCAAATTTCTAGGGCACCCCGATTGTAGGACAGTATGTTGTCAAGAAAGGTTGAAAATGATTCGTCAATAGCGAAGAAACAGAGACGATTACAGATGACACATGGACCCATGAGAGTATCCAGACGCCCATAAATACGATCGGGGATGGTCTAGAGCTTGGGGGGGGGGGATATGGTACGCCACAAGGCTGTCTACACATGAAAATTAGCCATTTTATTGTCTATGAATGCAGTACAAAGGTCCAGAAGAGAGAATTAAATCATATATGAGTGCACTCTCATAACCAGTAGAAGTGGGCTGCCAGGACGCGGCAAATTCGAGTCCTTAAACCTGCTCCGAATGTAGGGTCTTTTGCAAGAAACTGAATGAATCTAGCAAACAAGGACAGTCTGTCATGTGGAGGTCGTTTTGCGGCTGAAGATGCTGGGACGTGAATGATCACTTGGCGTTCCCTTCAGCCGATGCGACTCTGTCAAGGCAGCTTTATCATAATTTGGCACCAGAACCAGATAATTGAATTCACACTACGTGGATTTAAATCAAATTCATATTTGCTGTGAAAACAAAATACCGAAGATAAACTTGAATGTTCAGTGAAAATCTGGGCATTCGTCATGAAATTACATATCGGACTACGTACCGTTGAATTCATTATTTGTTTTCATTGGGATCATCTCCATTGCTATCTCGAGTCACCTTTTCAAATTGGTTTCAGTAGGATAATCTCTAGCGCTTCCACTTACTTAACAGGTATTATATGCAATACTTGTCTCGTATATCAGGGAAGATAACGGTATATTCTGTCTCCTGGATATCTCGACTTGTAATTCTCAAGAATTCTCTTAATTACAACAGCTGCCCTTTTGTGTAACCTGCCAAGATGGCTGAAAGTGTCAACCGCGCCATAGGATCCGTACAGCCTTGATATTGGAATATGGCAATCCGGCATCATGCCGAGCATGCTGATTAAGGGAGAAACTGCAGGAAATATATAGAAAGTTCTAGTAAATCAGTACTTTAGTATATAAGTAGGTACTGTAGTTACATTCTGCATGCGTTTGCACAGCTCAGCCAAGCGCAATATCTATTGGCTTGACACTCCGCACGTGACATCATTTTGTCGTTGGAGCAAACTCTCTTTTCGTTTTTCCACACTTGAACATGCTGTGGTAACAGTCTCCATGATATGATCGCTCTCCTTTGCCAATCAAATGGACCGTTCTTGCTGCTGAGGTGCAACGTCGTTCATCCGTTCCTGTCCAAGTCCGCATTATGTGACTCAATCTATATATAATGGAAGCTCAGTGTTTGGTGTTGTTAGTTTTAGGGGGAATGTTACTAAGCATTACAAAGATATTTACTTAAGCATGACAAAGCAGCTACACCGCTCTTTTAGGCACTTCATTCCCACATTTTCATTGGGTGCCTCAATACTTATATAAGCTGATGGTGACTCATTTGGGATGCCTCACAACTTAGGAAGGTAGCTCCCACGGTTCGCTTTTCAACCATTTTTTATTCCTCAACAGCCACTGAACCATTTCTACTGCTTCTTTTATTTTTTGCTATATACAATAAGACTATATTTGATATTTATTACATGATTACAGATCAAAATCTCTGAACTATGCAGATAATAAACTAAAATTCATGCAGAGTTAACTAATTATTTGAATCAACAATATCTATTGTGATATTTCACTGCTGTTTTTGACACTCTTATAGAAGATTCTTTATGCAATAGATTAAGAAAATAGAGAACAGTTCATTGCTTAATTTGATAATCTAACCTTGAAGGAGTATTGCTATTTGAATAATGAACAAAGAATATGTATAAGTATCTACAAGCAATGTAGACAAAATAACTGTAGATTGACAGTACTACTGTACCTATTGACAAAGAATAAATGGTAAGAACTAAGAGTGATTGTAAGTAATGGGACAGTAAATTGAATAGTAAGATATATACCTCAGTTGGTGCAATGTAGACAAAATAGCTAATGTATTTGACTATCTACAACATGTATAGATATGATTGAGAATATAAGAGGCATGTATATAAAGAAAAGTAAAAGTAGATACTAATTAAACAGTGGGTAAAATACCAAGACATATGGATATCAAATAGATATTCTCCAATACATACCTCAGTCAGGTACAGTGTATGTATAATGACTGAGGTATGCAGGTGTCTATGGTTCCTACTTATAAGACATCTATGAGATAGGTGTAAGACAGAGAAAATAGATAGTGATAGTATATGAAACAATAAGAGAGTAAATTCAGATGAAATATCATGTAACATATGGATAACCTTCAACATTTAATACTTTGTTCATCTGACAGCCAAGGTGTTGGAGCTAATAGGTTTACAAAAGGAACCTGTTTTTCATTTTCTTTTATTAAATAATCCTCCAAAATATTAAGGCTTTTAGAGATTGCATAGATACTTTTGCATTCTTGATTAACCAGAATTGAGTCAAAATCAGTGATCTTAAAAGAAGGGATATATGCTGTGCATCTATAAATAGTGTATTACTAAAAGACAATAGGTAGTAGAGCTTTCCTTCTGGTATTTTGGAATATCTGTGTATGCCATTTCAATTTTCTATGCATCTGGAATGTCAGAAAGAAGTTGTGCTGCAAAGAATACATGCTAATCTGTGTCAGACATTTTTAAATGTTTGATTCTTAATGAGTAAATGGCATGTATATAGGAAAAGCATGGCTTTGCAAAATCCAGTGGGTCAGATGGGTGGGTATATATGGGTATGGGTACAGGCATTGGATATCTATGATCTGAGAGATACCTGTTGTAAGCTGTATACCTATCTGACCTGTAGATACATAAGACTGTAATTTTACAGATATGTGAAGTACTAATATAATATAAACATGAAATAAACTCACTCTTAGATGTTCAAGGAGATGAAACAGCTGAGGAGGGAGACTATATACAATTGTCCATAATAACAATGAAAAAGTAAGACATAATATCATAGCAATGGACATACCATCTAAGTTTTCCCATTATGACTCACAGGTTGGCAGGTATGAGTATGGGTATGGCTTAGAATACCTATAGGTTACCTATGCTATTCCCTATATATATATCAAGGCAGATATTAAATGTCTTTGTATTATTGAATATGTCAAAGGGGCCAGATTGATTAGATTGAGCATAAAAATATTGTGTAAACCCATGGATATAGACTGTTACACTGTTCCTTCACTATGGAACTTGATTTATAGATAATTGGAACATGTCATTGATAGGTTAAGCAAATAGATATGTATAGGTATAGAGTTGAGCTATCTATGGTTTGAGATACTGATGTTAATCATGTCTACTAAGAACAGGCAGATATATTAATAATATGCATTTATTTGTACTTAACTGATGAGTAAAAGGTAGATTACCAGCACAATTTGGTAAATGTACTTAGATAGAATTGCATACCCAGTGGAGTAATGAGCCGGGTTTGGGGCGGGCCCCAACAAGCTGAAGTTCCATGACGAAGGCATGGGACAGAAGCTTGTCTATATATAATGGAAGCTCAGTGTTTGCTGTTGTTAATTTTAGGGGGAATGTTACTAAGCATTACAAAGACATTTACTTAAGCAATTGGTAAGCAGCTGGAGCACTTATTTAGGCATTTAATTCACATGTTTTTATTGGGTGCCTTAACACTTATATAAGCTGATAGTGGCTCTTTTGGGACGCTTCACAACTTAGGAAGGAAGTTCCCATGGATTGCTTTTCAACCATTTTTTATTTCTCAACAGTCACTGAATCATTTCTACTGCTTCTTTTATTTTTTGCCATATACAATGTGACTATATTTGTTATTTATTACATGATCACAGATCAAAATCTTTAAACTATACAGATAATAAATTAAAATTCATGCAGAATTAACTAATTATTGAATCAACAAATATCTATTGTGATATTTTACTGATGTCTTTGGCACTCTTTTAGTACATTATTTATGCAATAGGTTAATGAAATAGAGAGCAAGATATTGCTTAATTTGATAAATCTAACCTTGAAGGAGTATTGTCATTTTAATAATGAACAAAGATGATGTATCAATATTTCAGTTTACAGTATATATGTAATGACTATATTGAGAGACCATACCTAATAAATAAATAGTATGTATAAGTATCTACCAGAAATGTAGATAATATGAATAAGATGGTAATAAGAGAAGATATACTGTTGATAATGAATAAATGGTAAGAACTAAGAGTAATTATAAGTAATGGGATGGTATATTGAATAGTGAAATAGATACCTCAGTTGGTGCAATGTAGACAAAATGACTGATGTATTTGACTATCTAGGTTATGTATATATATGATTGAGAATATAAGAGGCATGTATATAAAGAAAAGTAAAAGTAGATACTAATTAAACAGTGTGTAAAATACTAAGACATGGATATCAAATGGATACCCTCTAATACATACCTCAGTCAGGCACAGTGTATGTGTAATGACTGAGATATATAGGTGTCTATGGTTTCTACTTATAAGATACCTATAAGGTAGGAGAAAGACAGAGAAAATAGATAGTAATAGTATATAAAATAACAAGAGAGTAAATTCAGATGAAATATTGTATAACATATGGACAATCTTCAACATTTAATATTTTGTTCATCTGACAGCCAAAGTGTTGGATCTAATAGGTTTGCAAAAGGAATCTGTTTTTCATTTTGTTCTATTAGATAATCCTCCAAAATATTAAGGTTTTTAGTGGTTATACAGTATTCTTGATTAACAAGAATTGCATTAAAATCAGTAATCTTAAAAGAAAGGATATATGCTATGCATCTAAAAGTAGTATATCCATGAAGTAGTAGGGCTTTTCTTCCAGTATTTTGGAATATCTGTATGGCATTTCAATTTTTTGTGCATCTGGAATGTCAGAAAGAAGTTGTGCTGCAATATTCTTAAAGGAATACATGCTAATCTGTGTTAGTCATATTTAAAATTTGATTGTTAGTGAACAAATGAGACATATGTTAAGGTATTGAATTGACAAGCAAGAAGCTCTATCACATTCTGCAGGCTGAGTTTGATACCTCTATGTTGGAATAGATATTATATACTGAATATGGATATTTGAGCACCTTCACAATGTTTCCACTTACCACTATGCTGTGTGAGAGTGAGTACTTATCTGTGCTACCTTATTTACCTCACTAATGAGCATCTATAGTGTACATTATAGCTAACAGTGTGTTCTAATAGGTACAAATCTATACATATCACCATTCTTAGATAAGATCAGAAGGAATTAGGTTTATTAGATTGAGCATAGAAGTATAGTATGAACCTATAGATATAGACTGTTATGCTGTTTCCTCACCATGGAATCCTATCTATAGATAATTTCAAGATATAGAATGGTATATATAGTGGAGTAATAAGCCAGGTTTGGGGTGGGCCCCAACAAGCTGAAGTTCCATGTTGCAGTCAAGATTGTGAAAGGCCCGAGCGTGTGAGGGGCTTTCACAATCATGATGAAGGCATGGGACAGAAGCTTGTCTATATATTAAATCACAACAGTGTTTGGTGTTGTTAGTTTTAGGGGGAATGTTACTTAATAATCTTACTTAAGAATATGACTAAGATATTTATAAGCAATTGGTAAGCAGCTATGCCGCTCTTTTAGGCACTTCATTCCCACATTTTCATTGGGTGCCTCAATACTTATATAAGCTGATGGTGACTCATTTGGGATGCCTCACAACTTAGGAAGGTAGCTCCCACGGTTCGCTTTTCAACCATTTTTTATTCCTCAACAGCCACTGAACCATTTCTACTGCTTCTTTTATTTTTTGCTATATACAATAAGACTATATTTGATATTTATTACATGATTACAGATCAAAATCTCTGAACTATGCAGATAATAAACTAAAATTCATGCAGAGTTAACTAATTCTTTGAATCAACAAATATCTATTGTGATATTTCACTGCTGTCTTTGGCACTCTTATAGAAGACTCTTTATGCAATAGATTAAGAAAATAGAGAACAGTTCATTGCTTAATTTGATAATCTAACCTTGAAGGAGTATTGCTATTTGAATAATGAACAAAGAATATGTATAAGTATCTACAAGCAATGTAGACAAAATAACTGTAGATTGACAGTACTACTGTACCTATTGACAAAGAATAAATGGTAAGAACTAAGAGTGATTGTAAGTAATGGGACAGTAAATTGAATAGTAAGATATATACCTCAGTTGGTGCAATGTAGACAAAATAGCTAATGTATTTGACTATCTACAACATGTATAGATATGATTGAGAATATAAGAGGCATGTATATAAAGAAAAGTAAAAGTAGATACTAATTAAACAGTGGGTAAAATACCAAGACATATGGATATCAAATAGATATTCTCCAATACATACCTCAGTCAGGTACAGTGTATGTATAATGACTGAGGTATGCAGGTGTCTATGGTTCCTACTTATAAGACATCTATGAGATAGGTGTAAGACAGAGAAAATAGATAGTGATAGTATATGAAACAATAAGAGAGTAAATTCAGATGAAATATCATGTAACATATGGATAACCTTCAACATTTAATACTTTGTTCATCTGACAGCCAAGGTGTTGGAGCTAATAGGTTTACAAAAGGAACCTGTTTTTCATTTTCTTTTATTAAATAATCCTCCAAAATATTAAGGCTTTTAGAGATTGCATAGATACTTTTGCATTCTTGATTAACCAGAATTGAGTCAAAATCAGTGATCTTAAAAGAAGGGATATATGCTGTGCATCTATAAATAGTGTATTACTAAAAGACAATAGGTAGTAGAGCTTTCCTTCTGGTATTTTGGAATATCTGTGTATGCCATTTCAATTTTCTATGCATCTGGAATGTCAGAAAGAAGTTGTGCTGCAAAGAATACATGCTAATCTGTGTCAGACATTTTTAAATGTTTGATTCTTAATGAGTAAATGGCATGTATATAGGAAAAGCATAGCTTTGCAAAATCCAGTGGGTCAGATGAGTGGGTATATATGGGTATGGGTACAGGCATTGGATATCTATGATCTGAGAGATACCTGTTGTAAGCTGTATACCTATCTGATCTATAGATACATAAGACTGTAATTTTACAGATATGGTAAGTACTAATATAATATAAACATAAAATAAACTCACTCTTAGATGTTCAAGGAGATGAAACAGCTGAGGAGGGAGACTATATACAATTGTCCATAATAACAATGAAAAAGTAAGACATGATATCATAGCAATGGACATACCATCTAAGTTTTCCCATTATGACTCACAGGTTGGCAGGTATGAGTATGGGTATGGCTTAGAATACCTATAGGTTACCTATGCTATTCCCTATATATATATCAAGGCAGATATTAAATGCCTTTGTATTATTGAATATGTCAAAGGGGCCAGATTCATTAGATTGAGCATAAAAATATTTTGTAAACCCATAAATATAGACTGTTACACTGTTCCTTCACTATGGAACTTGATTTATAGATAATTGGAACATGTCATTGATAGGTTAAGCAAATAGATATGTATAGGTATAGAGTTGAGCTATCTATGGTTTGAGATACTGATGTTAATCATGTCTACTAAGAACAGGCAGATATATTAATAATATGGATTGATTTGTACTTAACTGATGAGTAAAAGGTAGATTACCAGCACAATTTGGTAAATGTACTTAGATAGAATTGCATACCAAGTGGAGTAATGAGCCGGGTTTGGGGCGGGCCCCAACAAGCTGAAGTTCCATGCTGCAGTCAAGATTGTGGAGGGCCCGAGCGTGTGAGGGGTCTCCACAATCATGACGAAGGCATGGGACAGAAGCTTGTTCCTTTTGAATCCATCGGTTATTCCTTGAAACTCGCTTGATAGTTTTCCATATGAATAAGCGAAGAGGTTCTTAATTTGGCCTGTTTATGGTCTGGACAAAGAACTTCCAGGGAATTGCAAAATCTTGACCGGCCACCTCAAATCGGTTGGCTTCCTGGACGATGCAGCAACAATAAGCGGAATAGAAGCCAGAATGCTCCATCTTCCTGGATGAGCCTGCTACAGATGACTTGTTGTACTCAGAAAGGAAACCTGCAACGTACACCTAAAATACACTCCCAGGCATAGCAAGGAGGTCACGACTGAGGCTCGGATGAACGAAGAGGCAGACAAATTAGCAGCTGACGGTCAGAACCAATATCTCGACCAAGCACCTACTCCGACTTTTTTTAATGGACAATTTCACGTTCTAGATGACGTGCGATGCGTGGATAGAATCAGATATCAAGTCATTCGTGAACTCTATCAGACTGTACTAAAACTAACCAAATTAGCGTCGAAAAGAGGACACAGGATGGCGTCATGGCTTTATGATCGACAACCACACCCAAACTTTACACGCACGTTATCTCTGCCTATTCAACAGCCGTTCAGCTATATGCCAGATCGGGTCGGCTACCCATGGCACGTGGTCTACAGGACAAAAACAAAACGGCCTGCGACGGATGTCATATTGGGTATCAACGAAACTCAGTAGAAGACCTGCATAACATTTTCGTTGAGTGTCCAGGTTTTCACAAGCATCGGTAGGAAGCATCTAGGGGAGTATTGGGAATAACAGCAGACATAGTCAAGACAGTACCCCCTTGGAAAGTCTACCAGGGCTAATTATAGCAGTTGAGTCACTTTTCCTTGACTGTGCAATAACGTGGCCACCGGGACACACACAGTTCTATCTATGTCATGTCCCTACAACGTTACATACATACACTGGACTTCCCCTCTACAAAGACTTGTGACTTGACCTCGCGCAAACTCCACAATTCATGGCACGTCACTGCAGTCAGGGTGACAGGCTTAATCTATGGAGAACTCATGCGTCGGATTACGGCCAAAGGACTGTCAGCCAGCAAATCTCAGCGCCGTTGGTAGACATTGTTTCGGGTTGCCTTTGATTTTCTTAGGTTATCATATCTCTAATGCTCTGAGCCTCATTCTAACCGATACTCAGTAGCTTTCCTCGCCGTGGGTTTCGTCCTAAAGTGGTTTTCCCCCGGAAGGTTTTAACGTGCTGGTTTAGTCGCCTTCCTCATGTAATTCTATTCACGCCTTGTTATCATGCCACCAAGACTAGTAGTATTAATTCGGGCTGTTGTAGATAACTCTTAGCTTTAAGTAGCGTAGACGGTTCTCATATTGTAACATTGTAACACGCGCTCTGGCTCCCTCTGACGGAGCACTTTATAACTCCGATAGAAGCCGGGTTGATCGTCGCCACAGGGACATATGATTATGCTTGGCCTGATATCCCTGAACATTTTATTCTAATACAAGCGCGGTATGCGTAGTAGACGTAACGTGTCTGCCTAAACGTACACGTGCGTACGGACGTAGCCGATACACGCATCATGATCAAGGCTACCCGCCTTCTACTCGCACTAGGAGAAATTGGGGGATTAGGGTGTCCCAAGGATAATACTTGTTTTTAATATAGGAAGAAAATTTTAAGAATTACTTAAATATAAATTCAAACATATCGTTCAAAAACAGGTATTAACCCTGGCGCTCCTTAAATCCCCGAAATCCCAGTGTCGATTTCTTGGTCGCGCACAGAGGTCTTCTCAAAGTTCTGGTTAATCCTATAAGTCCCCATTCTTCCTTTCTCCCTTCAAGCCACCATCATGTCGTCTGCTACACTACTCGTTCCGTCTCAGTCGATTCCTCTTCCAACTCTTGTCCATAACCTCAAGGGCGCGCGGGATTATATCGATCCTTCCCTCACCCCCACCATGCTTTCCATGATACCTAATGGTCCAAAGGTTGGGATCGTTAATAATGTGCACAGATACTTAGTGAGCTACTATTTCCATCGCCTGTAGTTAATCTGACTCCTCCTTTATGTTTTGCTAGCATGATCACGTAGCAAGTGTGCGATCCTATGGCCTCCGTGATTGTCAGTATTCTCTTGGCATGCGTGCTGAGTGGGAAAAGTTCATCAACGCTATCCCTCAACGCCATCGTCGCTCCTCCTGGAAATCCTGGAGGCTGACCACAGCGGAGCGCCAGTTCCTCATTGTAAGCAACTTCTCTCTCTTTTATTCTTATTAATCTCTATTTCAGCACCCCTTTGATGTCTCACTCCTCCTTCCGGGAGACGACGGGTACTCCCCTGAAGGCTCCGAGCAGTCCGTTCCCATGGCTCGACTCTGGCCCCTCAAGGAGGTGGCCGCCCCTCCTCCTGCCGTTCCTTTATATATCTCATCACCCCTTTCTGAGCTTAGGGAGGACGATCTCCCTGTCCGCCGGTCGCCTTCGGCTATCCTTGTTGTGCCTCCTACCCTTGCGCCCTCCCCTACTAGTGCCCCCTCCATCGTGGCTGCATCTCCAGACCATGTTTTCTCTCACTCCTTTTCTCCTGAGGTTACCCTTGAGCAGGAAGAACACGATAGTTGTGGAGAGTTCGGGTGTATATACTGCTCCACTGTTCTTGAAGTTGCAGATCATTCTCCTGTGTTCAGGTATGTCTCATCCTCCTTTCACTATTCTCCTCTTTTGAACGTTTCTATTTTCCAACTTGAAGGGAATTTAAAGCCTTTGACCTTAACTCATTATTTAGCGCTGCTACTGGGGATAATTTTCGTGCCCTTGACACTCCTTTGGTATGTTTCTCTTTGGCCCCTTCAAGTTAGTTAAGTTACTAGCTCTTTTCTCCTAGCAAATTTGGCCTTGTCTCAACTGTATAGTTAGCGGCCATGCCGAGGATTGCCGTTACGAGGAAGGTGCGGATCCCCTGCAAAAAGGCTGTATCCGCTGTGGTACCAATCCAAACAGCCAGTGCTCTGGCCTCTTGGATTCACATGAATTCAGTCGCAAAGCGATTGCTCTTCAACAGATCACCTCAAGTTCCAGTCGTCGTGAGTTCCACTCTCTTCTATTTCTATATTGTTCTAACGCCTTCCTTTTTCGTAGGCATCTCTGACGACCTGTCACGAATTGAGACCATCAATCATGAAATCCATATACTTCGAAACAGTGTCCTGGTTCACACGGAGGAGTGCGAGAACATAGTTGGGGGGCTTTGTGATATTTGGGACTACTGTCTCGCCGCTTGGAAGTACTGTCTTCCCAGGCTCGCCACTCGAACACTATTGATCCTTATGCGGAACTCAGCTCCGTGATTCGTTCTCTCTTGGTCGACCTTGATAAGTTGGTTGGATTTCCTGTACCAATCTTCCAGTAGGTCTGTTTTGTTGTATATTCCTTCTGTCATCTATATGGCTCATTAAAATGTAATATAACCCTTGTCGACTCGTCTCATCTTCAAGTATTAATTTCCCTGAGTTCAATTCGGGCCAGGAGAATTGTACGTGCATCAAAAGCGCGAGGTGCTGCTTCCCACGGTTGATGCGTGTACCATACTATTGACAATGATGTGAGTAGAAGAGAGTTATTATTCATTGTCAGCTCAATGCGAGCCCTTGTATGCTACAGAGCAAAGAATCCTACGTTATTCTAGTAAGTTCTTAGCTATGTCCATGAATCATCGAGACTCGTTTAGAACCTTCTCTCGCATACGGCGACTTGTTCGAAGTTGCACAGCCGATATATACCGATCACCAGTGTTCAATGTTATGGATATCATACTCCCGACTTGGCCCTTGAGTCTACAGATGCATGTACTCGGGCTTATCAAGGATTTACTAGTATCTTCCTTTACTTTCTACAAGCTTCTGTCCCATGCCTTTGTCATGATTGTGAAAGCCCCTCGCACACTCGGGCCTTTCACAATCTTGACTGTGGCATGGAACTTCAGCTTGTTGGGGCCCGCCCCAAACCCGGCTCATTACTCCATTGTGTAGACAATTCTATCTAACTACATTTACCAAATTCCACTGATAATCTACCTTTTATTCATCAGTTAAGTAAAAATCAATCCATATTAATATATCTGCCTGTTCTAAGTAGACATGATTAACATCAGTATCTCAAACCATAGATACCTTAACTCTATACCTATACATATCTATCTGCCTAACCTATCAATGACATGTTCCAATCATCTATAAATCAAGTTCCATAGTGAGGAAACAGTGTAACAGTCTATATCTATGGGTTTACAAAATATTTTTATGCTCAATCTAATGAATCTGGCCCCTTTGACATATTCAATAATACAAAGGCATTTAATATCTGCCTTGATGTATATGTAGGGAATGGCATGGGTGACCTATAGGTATCCTAAGCTGTATCCATACCTGTACCTGTCAACCTGTGGGTCATATTGGGAAAGCTTAGGTGGTATGTCCATTGCTATAATATCATGTCTTACTTTTTCATTGCCATTATAGACAATTGTATATAGTCTCCCTCCTCAGTTGTTTCATCTCCTTGAACATCTGAGGGTGAGTTTATTTCATGTATATATTATATTAGTACTTAACATATCTGTAAAATTACAGTCTTATGTATCTACAGGTCAGTTAGATAGGTATACAGCTTACAACAGGTATCTCTCAGGTCATAGATACCCAATGCCTGTACCTATACCCATATATACCCACCCATCTGACCCACCAGGTTTTGCAAAGCCATGCTATTTCCTATGTATATGCCATTTACTCACCAACAATCAAACATTTAAAAATGTCTGACACAGATTAGCATGTATTCTCTTAAAAACATTGTAGCACAACTTCTTTCTGACATTCCAGATGCACAAAAAATTGAAATGCCATAGAGATATTCCAAAATACCAGAAGGAAAGCTCTACTATCTAATGGATATACTATTTATAGATGCATAGCATATATCCTTTCTTTTAAGATTACTGATTTTAACTCAATTCTGGTTAATCAAGAATACAAAAGTGTCTGTATAATCTCTAAAAGCCTTAACATTTTAGAGGATTATCTAATAAAAGGAAATAAAAAACAGGTTCCTTTTGCAAACCTATTAGCTCTAACACCTTGCCTGTCAGATGAACAAAGTATTAAATATTGGAGGTTAAGTAGAAACCATAGACACTTGCATATCTCAGTCATTACACATACACTGTGCCTGACTGAGATACATATTGGAGAATATCTATTTGATATCCATATGTCTTAGTATTTTACCCACTGTTTAATTAGTATCTACTTTCATTTTTCTTTACATACATGCCTCTTATATTCTCAATTATATATATACATGTCATAGATAGTCAAATACATCAGTCACTTTGTCTACATTGCACCAACTGAGGTATGTATCTTACTATTCAATTTATCATCCCATTACTTATGATTACTCTTAGTTTTTATCATTTATTCTTTGTCAATATGTACAGTAGTACTGTCAATCTACAGTCATTTTGTCTACATTGCACTGACTCAGTTCTTACCATTTATTCATCATCAACAGTATGTCTTCTCTTATTACCACCTTATTCATATTACCTATATTGCTGGTAGATACTTATGCATACTATTTATTCATTAGATAGTCTCTCAATATAGCCATTACATATATACTGTAAACTGAGATATTGATACATAATCTTTGTTCATTATTACAACAGCAATACTTCTTCAAGATTAGATTTATCAAATTAAGCAATGAGTTGCTCTCTATTTCCTTAACTGATTGCATAAATAATATATTAAAAGAGTGCCAAAGACAGCAGTAAAATATCTCAATAGATATTTGTTGATTTGAATATTTCTCAATGTCAAATAATAAGTTGTACATGAAATTTGATTTATTAGTTGCATAGTTTAGAGATTTTAATCTGTAATCATGTAATAAATATCAAATATAGTCTTATGGCAAAAAATAAAAGAAACAGTAGAAATGGTTCAGTGGCTGTTGAGCAATAAAAAGTGGCTGAAAAGCGAACTGTGGGAACTACCTTCCTAAGTGGTAAGGCATCCCAAATGAGTCACCATCAGCTTATATAAGTGTTGAGGCACCCAATGAAAACATGGGAATGAAGTGCCTAAAAGAGCATTCCAGCTGCTTTGTCATGCTTAAGTAAATATCTTTGTAATGCTTAGTAACATTCCCCCTAAAACTAACAACACCAAACACTTCCCTTCCATTATATATAGGATTACTTTCTATTACTTTCTGTTAATTTCCTGAATCTTCTTACTGATGCTAGAAGATTATAGAAGACTCTAGAAGAATAATTATTCCGAAAACATTTAGTATATAAAGACCACCTGTAGTACATACAGAAGATCAATCAATCTTACTACCAACTCAACTCCACTTACTGTGTGATCGACTACTAAGTCATTCAGACCGGTTTTGCCAAGCGCTTGTTGGAACGTTCACACACAGTGGAACATCCCTCTTGGTGATTACAGAACTTGCATTCTGATACTCTAAGTCTTAACATTCAAGATCTTTCTAACTTGTATATAGGGCAAACATTAATACTATTTCACGCCTAGGAAACTCTGGACAGATGAATTAAGTGAGAGAGACTGCATACTTTCCAAAAATTCCCTCATGGACTCATAACCAAGTCATCAAGCCCATAACACCATCAACGCCAGCGTTCCTCTTGTCATGTGATCATGCACCTTGAACGATTGTGATCCACCCTTTCACGCTTGCGTCGAACAACGAACGTAAGAGTGGCAAAGAAAAAGGTTTTGATCACAACACACTTGTGTGATTTTGTTACTTACTTCTAGTTGGACAAAAAACTAAAGAACCTGGATCAGGCAGGGTGAATTCTTGCGTAGGAGTCATTGGTGTCTGCAACGATGATTTACATCCGATCAATCGATCATTTGCATACCGCACCCGATCAAACGTACATTTCATGTATATATATCAATATGCAACTAATTTGAATGAAATAAATACCAAAATGAGGCTAGAAAGCCTCAGTGAACCTTCAATAGAATATATTTTGTCCCCAATAGCCCACACTAACCTCAATGATTTTCAGATGTCATAAAGCCATTTACCCATTTGAGAAATGACGTGTCAACAAGGCTTACGGTGGCCGCAATCACTTACAAACCATGTGAAATTACTATAACAGGCCTTTTGTCCAACAACACTTACTGTGGACACAACCACTTACGAACCATGTGAAACTAATATAACAGGCCTTTTGGCCAACAACACTTATGGTGGCCACAATTGCTTATGTACCAGTGTATTTCATAGTACGATCGACCAATCATCTGCGTGTTTTTGGTCGATGTTTAATGTATACGTTAAAAAATACCTGAATTTCAAGTCCAAACCATGACAGAGAGCCTTTATTACCCTGAAAATAAACGTATTCCAACCCCTTTGCCCTATAGGATGGGTTGGACATCGCAGGGTGGATTACATTTGAGACGTGGGGGGAATAGCGTAGGCAACCAAATGTAGACCATTTTCATGAAAAATTGCAGATAAATACAAATACCAGAACAATTACCTTTAAACTGAATGATTTTTTTCAGGTAAGTATCTCCAAGTCTCAAAAATTAGAGATTCAACACACATTCTGACATTTTATAGGTACTTCAAGACAAATCTATACTCCTGTATACATGATTCACTCTTGGTAGTATTGAAATACTGTACCTATAGGATGCGGCTCATCCACGAAGGCTCTGCACGGCATATCGTCAAGTATTGGTGCATAGGTTCCGCTGGGTTCTGCACGTTTTGTATGCCCACACTGGTTACCGTAGACAGCGCCGCACACGGTAACCGAGGGTTCTGGAAGAATGGTCACGAAATCATGACGTTTACAATCATAAAGTATTGGAAGCGACTGGGTATGCATAGCTAGATCAAGACGAAGCGTACGACTAGGCTTCCGCTTCAGGTGCTAACCTCTTATACCTCTCACAGAGCTTGTGTGACCCCACGAACGTTATCTTGAGACGTATGTGAAACCCTGTGAAATCACGTTCCGGCCTGTCTTATACTGGTGATGGTGTTACCTGAGCTGAACACGGTTACATTTGCATTGTCCTCCTTGTTACATACTCACTCACGACAATTCCTCAAAGTTACTCTATTGACCAGTAACATGTGACACAAGTATAAAAGTCTGCTGCTTAAACGCAACACACACATACCTTGCCCGTCCCAGGCGACCTACCGTCTGTCTCTTTAACAAAGACAAAAAAATCCGTTCACAAATGGGCGTGATCCTATTAATACTTGTCTTTATACCTACCACGAGGTCTTTAGAAAATCATTGCTTTGCTCTCAATGCTTCTGGGTATGACCCTCCCCCCATACGATCACCCTTCACCCACACATTCTGAAGTATCATATTGCCTATACATCTGACTATAGCCAACTCGTCTCGTGTTGTGCTGACCCACTCTCCCACCAGCCAAAATGTCTTGCTATTCTCATCAGCAGGCAACGATAGTTTGCATCCAATCCATCCAGAACCTATGGCGCCTGGTATGAGACTGCGGATCTCACTTTGGCCTTAGAGGCCACATCAAGGTGTAAGTAAATGCCTGGATTGTGAATACGACGACATGCTATACCAATAGGCGCCAAATTGTTCCATCTCAAAACCTCAAACGGCCAACAACCAAGGAACTGCTGTGAGCAAGGGTCAACAGGTGTCCACACCCGGGCCCATTCTGTATGCTGCCGTCCGTATCCGCATCTGCCTACTGGAGAGTTTGAGAGCCAGAATTTCTTAGCGGCCCATGTGGATGCTGCGCTACTAATTGACAGACAGGCTTGTAATTTTTGTAAAAGGGCGATATGCATCGTGAAACGTGTGTTTTGAAATTGGGTATCGACCATCACACGTCCTCGTCAAATTGTTGCACCCCTCTCGTCCCATAAAAACATGCGCAAGAGGCGTTGAGAACACCCTCACTGCCCCTTTTCACTTTCTGAGCATAAGACATGCCCGAGCTCTGAGGGTCCGTTCCTGACAATATGAGGTGTCAAGAAGGAGCAGCACAACCGGTTGCAAGTGCACAAGCTGTAGTGTAATTGACGCCGACAGACTGTGGGGGCGACTGTGAACCGTCGATGCCTGGAATAGGCATCATCACGACGGTGGCTGGAGCGTATAGGTGTAAAATTTCTCTTCAAAGAGATCTGGGTAACGCGATAATGATAGCAAGAACGAAGCTGTGGCCGGTCGTTTGGCATGGCAAGACACTGTTACAGGTAGGCTGGGCACCGATGGCGACGTCAATGTGAGATTGGGCGATAACGGGATGTTACCCAGATTTGGCGCCCCAGCTCTACTGGACTAGATGAACCTGTCATTGATTGGATTGTCACGGTATCCTCAGACACAATGCCCATACTCTGGCTCTTCTGCCGATGGTCTAAACTGTTCCATCCTTCTCCACTCGGCATCGTTTGCACATCCCGGACGTTTTATCTCCATCTGGAACCTCCGCGGCAGTGATCCACATTCCATACAGCCTACAGCCTGGAACGGTTCGGCCGTGCTGCATAGCGTCGTAGCTGTATTCTGCCGCCCATTACAGTAAGCAAAACGAAGGAACCGCTCTTTTCCAACAAAAAGGAAAGGTTGTCCTGTCATACAAGGCCGTCATCGAATACTGGCAGGATTTGCTCCAGCTCGTCGAACTAGCGATACCGAAAAGGAATTTCCCCAGGAAAATGAATGTATAACCGCCGGGTTTGAGTAATTTGCAGACAGAAGTGAGAACTAAAGCTGCTGTGAAGGTCGGAATATATTTTGGAATATTAAAGAAGTCCTCCTCTTTCCCCAAAACCCACGATCCATCGATCAACGTCATCCTCACGCTACGAGACCAACAAGCCACTGCTGGGATTTTCTGTCGATTGTTAAGAGTGAGTTGACGAGTGCCAGATTAAAGATACAGGTACGCACATCATCTCTATCGGGAAGACAACAGTTGAACTGTGCTGACTTCACCAATGCAGGCACCCATCGCGATGTGTTCCAAGCATCCTTGCACCGCTATATGGCCCACCTGTGGGCCGTTTATCAAGGATATTGAGGTCAAAATAATAGGCTGTTTCTTTGGGTACCGCTAACATCGCGAGTGCCTGGATAAGGCTGCTGCCCCGAACGTCCCTAAACGTTTGAATGGGGTTTGTTCATCGTTGGTAGCTAAAGGACTTTGGCTGGCTAGTAGTACCGTGTCAGCTATAAGCTACAAGCGAAAGATGCTATCAACTTACGACATCAGGCCTCAGCGTGCAGGTGAAGAAACGGCTCTTGTCCAGAAGCCTGTTTTTGATGTGTGAACTGCGTTAGACTCCTGCTATCATTTTGGAACGTTATGCTGCCAGCCTCACATAGGCAGGATCGTAATGCGGGTGGATTAGCAGGCATTTCGTGTTCAATGATAGAATCGTGTCCATGTGGAAACCCGGAACCAGGACAGCAGAGAATACTCTCAGCTTGGACAGGTCGGTGCAGACCTCACAGAGAAAGTAGCGCTATGTGGATACGGAAGGCATAGGCAGACCAGGGGACAAAACCTGAAAGAATCGTCCCGTAGTCATTCATTGAATGGGAGGTGCCACAGAGTGCAGGATCACAGGCCTTGTTGACACGCTGATTGACGTAGACAGATAGGCTCCAAATCCATCAGTGTAGAATACGAGACGCTGTAGCTGTGTCTACATCTTTGCTACAGACCCGTGTAGAACACTGGTAGGAGCAAGAGAAAGAAGCATTTCGTCACGATGTCACAGCTTCTGTGACTTTTCCCGACTCGGAGCAACTTAAGTAATAGTTCCTTGACCTTGAGTAGTGCAAAACCCCATTTTGTAATTTGCCCAAAATGATTAGATTGATAACCGGAAGTTTTCAGAATAGATAATCGTTGATGACAGCGAATGCCGATATACCGTGTACTTTATATAAAATATATTTCATGTATATTTCCCTTTTTACTATGTGTAGCGATTTCCTCCGAGATACCGACATGCCGAACCCATCCGGGCAGGACTTATTTTCAAATAATTTCCATTTAATTGCCCTTAAACTTGATTTCTGTTTTGCCGTGATACCGAACTCACTGGTGCGGGAATTACTTCAAAATAGTTTCCTTCTTCTGCTTTTGTGGAAAAACCTGAAACGAGAGTTCGCTCCAACGACATAAAGATGTCATGTGCGGAGTGTCAGGCCAATAGATATTGCGCTTGGCTGAGCTCTGCAAACGCATGCAGAATGTAGACTACAGTACCTACTTATATACTAAAGTACTAAATTACTAGAACTTTCTATATGTTTCCTGCAGTTTCTCCCTTAATCAGCATGCTCGGCATGATGCCGGATTGCCATATTCCAACAGCTTTGAAAAGTACCATTGAATTTGAATTATATCTCCTGACATGCCGACTTCATTGGGCACGACTTATTTCAAAATGCTTTCCTTTTTTTGCTTTAAACAGCGCGGAATTTACAGTGAACTTCAAAAAGGAAATCAAACTACGTCATCTTTTGTACCCATAGCTCTCTTCTCCTGGATTCACGATGAAGATCCCCCCTTGCTCCGGACCTTGGCTATCAAGGACCTCCACAGCATTTCTCCTGGTATATACCACCTTTTCTTGACATCTGCCCCTCTATTAATACCTCGGATTGCTCAGACATCCTCGAGGATCCTATATCCTACTTCAAATATGCATCATCAGTATATACACCTGTCTGTCCAAGACCAAATAGCCGTAACCTCATAATGGAGGTTCGAGGACTTCTCTCGATATGCATAGTGGTCCTAATGGTCTCCTAGACATCCAATACTCACTCAGATATTCAAGTCTTCATCGCTCGCGATGGTGACAAGAAAGAATTCGTGCTTTCTCTCCGTGCAAGGTCGATTTGAAGGCTTTCAATCAATAAACAGCAATGGGCTAAAGATCCCACGGTATTACAGTGCATCTATCATTGACATTCTGGTCGATTCAGCAATCGTTGTCATACTGCTGATCACACCTGGTGTCGAAGCTCCAAGTGAGTTGCCTTTGAGTTTGTGACAAGGATGCCTTTCCAAAGTCTGCAAGCAGTGTGCGGGTACATAGCGAACATTTCGTCGGGTACGTTCAGCTTTGGTCCTATCCCTAAAATCGCAGTTTTACGTTCTTATTGAGTGCGGCCTTGGACAGCTTTCTCTGAATAGGCGAAACAATATGATGGAATCATGCCTTGTTCGTAGACTGGTGTCTTAAGAGTTTCTCAGGAAGTTCAATAATTCACTACAGATTTTCGTGCATCATTTTATACTGCTGAACAGCGTCGAAACTGTCTTGGAACTTCTTGCACATCGCTCCGATATATAGTCCGATTGTCCGGTGGTTTGTATGTATAATGAACTAGCTGGATGTGTGTGCATGGACGTGTTTGATACATAATGCCTGTGCCTTCTTCAAAACGAGGATCAGCTATTATTTAATGGCCACTTTTAAACGATATCACGTACAGCACCATTGCGAAACTTGCCCGCCGTGATTGTTGTTGAATTTCCCAGTTTGCCCTCTATTACGACGGCTGAATGTCATCGTCCTGACAGACCATACTTGTTTGTAAGATTCATTTGGTTTCTTGCAATGAGCCTAAATTCCGAGCAGTTTCAAGGACTCGGATTCACCGCATCCCGGTGGCCCACTCCTACTAATGGTTTAATGTTGGTTTAGTCCAAGTTTAGTTGCCTTATTGAGAGAAGAATATTGTTGGAGTATTGTAGGTTGCTAGGATTGATGCCAGAAAATAACGATGGGAAAGTCAAGGGAATGTACGAGCAATAATAGTATACATACCTCAGTCGGGCGTAGCCAGGGCACTGCACAGCATATGTGAAATGACTGAGGTAGGCTGCTAGCTACGGACAGCATATATACATAAGTACATAGGGGGCTGATGAATATATCGAGTAAGTAGGAATGAGGAATGATGGAGATAATGTAACAGTAAGTGAAATGTAGGTAGGTAAATAGAATAACAGAAAGATAAGGCGTACGGACATCCTACAATACGCCTTTCTCTCACGAAATTCCATTCCATCCATGTCCCCAAGACCGTTAATTCGGGCCGTCGTAGGTAACTCTAAGCTTTGGGTAGCATAGACGGTTGTCTCATCGTAACATTGTAACAACCTCCTGCATTTTATGGTAGGGTCCTGTTAAAATCGCACAGATACGTACATATCATAAAAATCATACTATACAGCATGGCAACAATGGAGGGGTGGGAGGTGGGGGGGATCTTTGACTTGCTGCTCTAGGGTCGGGGCTACGAGCGTCGACTTGACTGCAGAACCAACAGCTCGGGGATGGTGGAGGGTCCGTCATGAATGACGGTTAACTCGGATGCGTCACATCAAGACAGATTGGACTTATTGTCTGAATATTGCTGATATAGAGTGGGGCGGAGGAAGACGTCGGATGCCACTCAAAAAAAAATCTGCGACACGGTGTGAGAATCGCCTTGGGATTGTAGACCACATTTACTATACATGCTCGTTATGACTCATGAGTCGACAACCCAGGTGCCGTTAAGTAAGCTGTACATGCCCCTAAATTACTATAGTATTTGCACCTGATGGCCCCAAAGACCGGAATATGAAGTGCACAATAACAGAGTCATATACATAGTGAGTCTCCCCTTCAATAGTGGAAACATTAAAAAGTACTTTACTACTCAAACTTCGCCTGAAATTGACCGACCCATCGCTAATGCCCCGGCGGGGATGCGAATGATTGACTGGTGTGACGTCTTTTCATAACAGGAGAGGGAACATTCTGAACAAGGTTCTGCCTTTGCCCCCCACACTGCATGTTGTTCCCGTATGACACTAGTAGGACCCCCGTCACACCTGGTGTTCGAAAAGAAATTGAAGCGCTAGATTGGGTGGCATTTTCTGCAGTGCCCATGCCCAACCATGCCGGCCACTCAAACCGAACAATACTTCCGGCCCGATGACTCCGAGGAGTGATTGCCAGTGATATGGCCATACTATGCATACACGCTCATCAGGGTACTTCTCATTGGCTATGTATCAATGGGATAATTGTGCGTAATTAATTATTCACCCTGGATACTTGTTTCCTTCTGTGAAGAACGTGAGTATGATGTATGTTCATCATGATGCGTGTATCGGCTACGTTTGGGCGGACATGTTACGTCTACTTACTAGGAATACATGCTTGTAAAATTTCGAGCCGTGCACATCTATACCCTTGATCGTCTTGCCGGTGCGTTCTTGACAGTGGAATTTGTCTATATCTATCCTCGATTGAATTATGTCCTTGTTATGTCCAGCATATTTCGTTTGATTTGAATGCAATGCACTCCATCTGTTAGGCTGTCAGTCACTAGGTAGAACTCACGAAGAGCTTCTGCTGCCTGTGCGCTGTATCCATACTATTTACTTCCTAATATACATATTCCTCTTCTACTCATTTCCTCCGAATTATTCCTTACTAAGTATACCGACACATGCTGTACTATCACCAACAATACTCTTGGTAGACATAGGTCATTGAAATGTCCCCGAATGACTCATCATCCCATTTCCTTTGACAATAGATTTGGAGATTTTACTGCCGCCATTACACCGCCAGTGGCCGTCATGTTCACA
>JANDKJ010000006.1:0-17099 GCA_028551335.1 Armillaria sp. CMW 4456 | reverse complement strand
CCTACACTGAGCAAAAGAAATAATGAGTGCCAATACTCCAAGTTCTCCATCTATGTCTCATTGGAGATGGTAATTCTTGTGACTCAGAGTCCTTGACTATGGTGCAGACAATTGGCATGGATCTATGAACACAAATGCAAGTAAGAATTTATAGCCACTGAGAAAATTCTAGTATTCCAAATCTTTGAAAATATTCTCAGCCTCTGCAGGTAATAAAGGAATATTGGAAACATTATAGAAAAGAAAGAAATTCCTGTGTCTGGCTTTGAGTACTGAAGGCCAGCCCATAGCACCCAGTCTGATTTCCTAGTAGAACTGACCATATATCCTTGATAACATATAGCCTATGCAATGCAAAGGGGAAATTGCTTCAGTGGCAATGGCATAGGGGGGGACTGGTGGTGGGCATGAGGGAGAGCTCAAACAGCCTGAACTATCACTCATACATGAGCAGTAGGATGGTGGTGGGGAAATTCCAATATGTCTGAGCTCCATACAATTATACAAGTATGTGATATGATTTTTCTAAGCCAAAACCTCCCATCATAGCTGCTCAATCTCATCTTCATATGCCCTACAAGATGTCTGAGATAATGTCTCTAGAAGGTTAGATGAGAGTGTGAATATAGTCAGTGTAGAGGGGGGTAGTGATAACAAGATGGGTTCTGAGATTGAATATGGTACAACTGTCAGCAGTTGAATTATAGATGATAGGGATTCTGCAGCTGAATCTGCAGATATGGTTTGCACAGGAAATGATGATAGTAGGACAGAGGTCTGGTGAAGAGGCAAGTCACTGTATGCAGCCAAAAAGGACTCAAAATGTGAGCAGAGACTATGGACTCTGAATCACACTCTAACTCTTGATACTACAACCACACACAACAACCACATACTTTTTAGTTCATAGGGGATTATAATGCAATAGAAGCAAGCAGTGGAATTGATAAAATGAGTTCTAAGGTCTCAAATATGCTTCAAACAGGTGTGCTCTCTGATTTTCTAGACTTTTGCTACAGGAGGTAGTGACTTTGTTGCTAGGCCTCAAGGCAATATCACAAATGCACTGTCCCAGATGCAGAGCACAATGCAATTCACCCTTAAAACACACAAAACTAATCCAAACACAATGCACTCTTCCAAGAGATGCTTCTAAACACAATCCACAAAAGCCACTGGGTTTGAACCAATGCACTCTAGCTTCCTAACCAATCATAACTCCACAGGGTTTGAACCTATGCAAGTCAGAGAAACCCAAAACTCAATAACACCATCCCACAAGCCAAAGGGTTTGAACCTCTGCTGACTGTAGCTTCACATATCACAAGGAACCCTTCACACATGAGAGCACATATGCTCTCACCTCCCAAACATCCCCTACATGAACTTAGAGTTGATCACACTTCACACAGATGTTTTACTGCTGTGAACCAATCTCTATATTCAAAGTCTCCCTCTGAACTGAGCTGAGAGTGTCAACTTTTGCTTACATGCTACACAATGGGCCCCAGCTGAAAACTTTCTATACTATACTGTATTTATATGTGCTCTCCATCACAAATTGAATCTACATATTGGGTAATGGTCCATACAGCATGGAGCACTACTCCTGCACATCTGAAACTCCTGCCTCCAGTGTCATTCTGACTCATTTCCTTTCAGCTGTCAGATTTTTGTCCAATTGAGTCACTACCTGATCAGCAAAGAGTACTCCTTATATTCTCAAGTAGCACATGCCCTTTCCAAGCCTTGTTTTTGAGAGAGCACATTTTCTATGTGCTCCTCTATCATCCACCAGTCCAAGGGCACATGTGGTTTTAATTTTCCTGTACAGCCACTTTACCATAGATCTAGAGTGCAGGCCATTCTCCTATGATATCATTGTGCTCTCCTGTGCCTGTTGATCCTGATCAACATCTCCCATCTGATTGCATCATAAACATCAATTTCTTTGAGTAGAGCACTGCTAGTCTCAAGTGCATTGACTCCATGGCCAGCAAGACCCATCTGGTGTCTTGTTAAGACCTGAGCCTTACACTCCACCTGCTGTCACTCTTAGCAATGTAATTGCTTATGCTCTATACAGAAGAGTGCACCCTTAGGTGTTTATTTGACTCACATGGACCCTTGCATCATTTTCATTGCCTATTATGTTCACAATTTCATGGGTAGACAGCCACTTGGTATGTCACTGGGTCACCATTGTCACCAGCAATCTAAATAGCCCTGCTGCAGTGTTGAACTTGCTGGTGGAGCACAAGAAGAAAAACAAGAAAGGTGACTTCAAAGCTCAATACTATTCCAGCAACAATAACAGCAATCATCACTGGTGGCCAGAGGAGTTTTTAAGATGTTTTAGAGCTCAATACTCATTGACTATTCTGTGATGAAGAGTGGGCTCTGCCCTCATTGAGCTTAGGATGATAAGAATCTCTGAGACTAGTGGTCAGTGCTAACATCAGAATGTGTGAAGACATATCAAATAAGCATGACATTGTAAAGACAAACCTGTCACTAGAAACAGAAAGTTAAGCTTTAGAAAATAGAAATAAGTCAATAAGGCTTACATCAGGTCACTGTGAATTTCACACTTTAGGTGCTACATATTGAAATAGATGTCAAATGTCTAAAGAATCATACTTATTAACTGGAAGCCAAAAGATGCCTTACAAGTTACATTCTAATATTTTGAACTACAATTGGAGCAGTACTATTCTCAAGAGCTGAATGAGTGTCCAATGTGATGAGATAGACTGGGCACAAGAGGTGATTCAAAATGATGGTAGAGTGAAGAAGATATAAAAATCATGGATCACAGAAGAGCTCAGTGATGTCCACTTCTAGTAAAGGTGATGAGAGCTCAATGACCTGATCTGAGCATTTAGACACAATAGCTTGCTGGACCAACACTATGATGAAGATGAGTAAGGTAGGCATCATTCATATCTGATAACCCCACATGATTGTGATATATAACATGTCACACAGCAAAAAAAAAATCTCACCATTGTTTAAAGTCTTACAATGCTGCCCTCTCCTAGGCAGGCTTCTTTATCCTTTTCTTCTATACTTCTTTTCTTTATAGCATGAAGTTTGAAATGTTAAATGATGGTATTTAAGTGATATTTTGGGTCAGCAGGTGCATGCTGGAAATCAAGAATGCAGATTATAAGACTAATCAGTTCTCTTGTATAGGTACTTTCTGTAATTGTGAAGACAAAAAATTCACCTTTTATTATATCTGCACTTACACTTTCTAAAAGAATGCTCAACAATCCTGAGTCCTTTATGACTTGGTTTTAGTGGTGCAAAACCCCATTTTGAAATTTACCCAAAGTGATAGATTGATTCATGGGAATTGTTGGGATAGATAAGAGTAGATAATGATTGATGCTGATGTGCTGGCTACTATATATGGGTTAAATTTGAAATATATTTCCTTTTTTATATGTGGTTGCGATTTCCCCCAAGCAGCCAACATGCTGAACTCATTAGGGCATAAGTTATTTCAAATTTTTTTTTTTTTTTTGCTTTAAAAACCATGGACTTTGCCATGCTATTTGATTTATAATGCTGACAAACTGCTGATCAATATATGTTAGCATTATTATATTATTATATTATTATATATATTTAGCTATTAACAAGTTATCAATTGTCTACACAGATAAAGACTCGGATCTGCTGTGTCCCAGTGGCCCACTCCTACTGGTGAAAAACTAAGTGTCCACTCACATTTGGTGGGTTCTGCCAAATCTATAACAACATGTTAGAGCTATATCTCTTGATTGATCTCATCATGGTCTCTAGAAGGAAACTGGTCACAAGTTGACTGTTCCCAGATCATATGCATATCATGTGATATGATATTACCTTTCTTATATGGTAGGCAAGAAAATTTGCCCAATTTCTGAATTCATACCTAAAGTCATCTTCTAATGAAAGCCAGTTGATAGTCAAAAAATACCTCATAACTTTTTTTCCAGACCAAATGTCAATTTAATTTTTTATATAAACTGTTCCTTATAATTTTCTCTCTCAATCCTATAAATTACTTTTCCCATATTTGCTATGCTGAGTGAGCCTATTGTCATTGATGAAGGTGTGACATTAAAGTCATGTGGGGTTGTCAGATCTGGATGATGCCTACCTTACATCAATGATCAGGCAGCTGAACCACTATTCAGCTGTCTGATCATTGACATTGTCACATGTATGATGCTGACCATGTGACACCAGAAATAAATCACCAACTCTCACAGGTCAGCAGAACCTGACCACTGACATACTCGCAGAGACAACTTACCACCAATGACACTCCAAGATGGATACTGCTCTATCAACACACTTGACACCATCTGCAGCCTGCCACGGAACCTGTATCCAACTGACTGACATATTGCATATTCATGATGGAGTTTAACAGACACTGAGATGATACCACCACCATATATAAACTGCATGTACCACTGAGTAGTTCCCTAGTTTGAATATCAACTTGGTTTGTCCTCTTAACAACTAAGACTTGTACTCACCATCAGCCTCCAATGCCCCATCTGAGCCATCCTCTACTCCTCCTCACCCTCCTCTTCCCACTCATCCTCAAGACCTGTTGGCCCCACATGGGAGCTGATGACCCAGAAACCAGCTAAGTACCCTTCCATGCTTAAGCTGTTAGGCACCAACTCAAGGGAGATGTTGCCAATAGCTTCATCAACACCCAACCCCATCACTGGCCCTGAGAACCCCACCAGGTCCATCCCTTGGGCACATAGCCTAACAGTATATTTGAACTCAAACCCTTGAGTTGGACAATCAACCCAACCATGTCCTCAGCCCTGAATATCCCTGACTTCCCCTCTGGGGAATCCCCTGACCTCTTCAGCTCTGCATCCATGGGACCCCACCCAGCATGACAAGAAACCTACTACCACTCCGGCTTCACAGCCCATCAGGCACCATGGACAAACACTAGGTCCCACACCACAGATCCTACCATTGACTCCATCTCAGTAATCACTGGACCCCATGCAAAGAGCCCTGATAAAGGAGACCCACTAGCAGACACCACCTTCCACCAAGAGAGAGAATCCCCAGAACAATCGGAAGCCAAAGATGACGAACCAGGTGCACCAGCAGGACCTGGAGGACCTGGCAGACCTGGAGGCCCTGGTGGACCCAACAGCCCAGGAGGACCAGGCAGACCCAGCAGCCAGGGAGCTCCAAGAGGACCAGCACAACCTGCACCCCCCAACCCAGGCAACATAATGCTCCAGTTTCTGACCCTCCTCCAAACAATGTTGCAAAACCTGAACACCCCCCTAGCTGAGCCAGTCTGCACCAAGGTCAAGGAACCGGCCACCTTTGATGGCTCTGACCCCAACAAGCTCCAGGTGTTCATCGTCTCCCTACAACTCAACTTCAATGACCATCCAACTGCTTTTGCCAATGAGTCCCGGAAGATTAACTATGCAATTTCCTACCTCACTGGAACCACGCTTGCATGGTTCGAACCTGACATACTCCACCTGGACCTGAACAACCTGCTGGCTTGGCAATCCTCACACTCTGCCTTCCTATCCAAGCTGTGCACCAACTTCAGGCCATTTGATGCCATTGGGGATGCAGAGCATGTGCTGGAAAATCTGTGGATGCAAGATGGAGACTGCATTATGAAGTACCTGGTTAAATTCAACCAATATGCCTCCCTCATCAGGTATGGGGATAACTCCCTTCACTATGCATTCTACCGCAGACTCTGCACATGAATCAAGGATGACATGGCCCAACATGGAAAACCAACCACCCTCCGTGACATGCACCACCTAGCCCAGGAATTAGATGCCCACTACTGGACTCAGAGGGCAGAAATTTCCCACAAGAATCATTCCCCCTCCAACTCCCACTCTTCCTCATCCAAAATGAAAACCACAGACTCTGCCACAACCACCACCCCTAAACCCTATGCTGACAAACTCAGCAAGGACGGTGAAGAGGCAAGTCGCTGCATGCAGCCAAAATGGACTCAAAATGCGAGCAGAGACTACAGACTCTGAATCACACTCTAACCCTCGATGCTACAACCACACACAACAACCACACACTCTTTAGTTCATGGGGGATTATAATGCGATAGAAGCAAGCAGTGGAATTGATAAGATGGGTTCTAGGACCTCAAATACGCTTTAGACGGGTGCGCTCTCTGATTTTCTAGACTTCTCTAAGTCTAAAGACTTTTGTTACAAGAGGTGGTGACTTTGTTGCTGGGCCTCAAGGCAATATCACAAATGCACCATCCCAGATCCAGAGCGCAACACAATTCGCCCTTAATACACACAAAACTAACCTAAACACAATGTGCTCTTCCAAGAGATGCTCCCAAATCCAATCCATGAGAGCCACTGGGTTTTAACCAATGTGCTCTAGCTTCCTAACCGATCGTAACTCCACAGGGTTTGAACCTGTGCCGAGTCAGATAAACCCAAAAACACAATAACACCATCCCACAAGCCAAAGGGTTTGAACCTCTGCCACTTGGGGAAAAGAGCACAAGCTAATCAGCCCAAAGGGTTTGAACCTCTGCTGACTGTAGCTCCACGCATCACCCGAAACCCTTCACACACGAGAGTGCAAGCGCTCTGGCCTCCCTAATGTCCCCTAGATGAACTTAGAGTTGATCACACTTCACACAGAGCTTTTACTGCTGTGAAACAATCTCTATATTCGAAGTCTCCCCCTGCACCAAGCTGAGAGTGTCAACTTTTGCTTACACACTACACAGTGGGCACCAACTGGGGACCTGCTATACTACTGTGTGTCTACCATATTTATATGCACTCTCCATTACCAATTGGATCTACATATTGGGTAAAGGTCCATGCACCATTGAGTGCTATTCCTGCATGTCCGAAACACCTCCATCCAGCATTATTCTGACTCATTTCAGTCCAGCTATCAGATTTGAGTCTGACTGAGTCACTGCCTGTTTAGCAGAGAGTCCTTTTTATATTTCTGAGCAGCATGTGCTATTTCCGAGCATCATTTTTGGGAGAGTGCACCTTCCATGTGCTTCCTTGTCATCACCGGTCTGAGGGCACATGTGGTTTTAATCTTCCTGTACAGCCATTGTGCCATAGGTCTAGAGTGCAGGCCATTCTCCTATGATATCATTACACTCTCCTGTGCCTGTTGATCCCTGATCAATGTCTCCCCTCTGATTGCATCATAAACACCAATTTCTTTGAGTAGAGCACTGCTAGTCTCAAGTACATTGCCTCCATGGCCAACAAAACCCATCTGGTGTCTTGTTAAGACCTGAGCCTTGCGCTCCACCTGCTGTCACCCTTAGCACTGTAACTGCTTACACTCTGTACACAAGAGTGCACCCTTAGGTATTTATTTGGTTCACATGGACCCTTGCATCATTTTCATTGCCTATTATGTTCACAATTTCATGGGTAGACAGCCACTTGGCATGTCAATGGACAACTGCTCCCAGAAGAAAAGGAATGCCAACAAAAGAACAACCTCTGCATCATCTGCAGAGGAAAGCATAAAACCGAAGGCTGTGAGAAGTGGTGATGAGCCTCAGGGCTCTGTATGCTCCCATTTCACAGATTTCTTCCTTTAGCAGACTTTCAGCAAACCAATCATTCCACATAAGCCCATATATACTTTATAGGGCTTTTCCGATGCTTTCCCAATGCCAATACCTCAGCAATACCCTGACAACTCCAATTTTGACCTAAAGTCATGGATTTAGCGCTGCCATTACCAGGATAGGACCTAGAGTGCATTGCTGACATCTCTGGCATTGCTACATCAAAGTGCACAGGTGCAGCCACATGAGCAGAGCTTCTCGACATTGATCCGGTGATCATAGGGGCTTCATCACAGCAATTTGACAATTTCCACAGCATGAACACTCTTTGGTGACTTTGGAATTAATTGGTTATTGCTGTATAACCATGAGACATTGATGCACATGATACTTTGGCAGTACTCAGTCATTTCTGATGAGTATTCTCAACTCCGACACCATGAATAAGGCATAGTCCAATGCCAGAACTACAAAAATCAAAAGCGCAGACACGAATAAGACAATGCACAAGACCTGCTGTATAGTCAGAAGGTCAGAAACACATATGCTAATGCATAGCCCTTCAGATATACCACAAGGACACCATTTTATTTATATCTTACTATATAAACTCGGTAATTTCATACTGTACACCAGTTACTCTCTCTATTCCATTCCCCCACACACACATATCAATCTGTTTACCTCAGTAACTCACCCAGCTTTGACAGTACCAATAGTACAAGTTTTAATAGCAATTTCATTGGCCACAAAGCCGAGCTTGATGTAGTTAAAGCCAAGACACTTCACAATCATCCATCAACTTAAAACCTTGACTCTCATCATTGTTTTACTTCATTACTGGCATTTTCTCAGTGTTAGTAAGTGATAACCAGGCAGTACTCACCTCTTTTAGTTTTATAGGAAAGAATTAGCTTCAGTTTCACAAGACCAGATTAGTTTTAACAGTTTTCATTTTCACAAGACATTAGCAAACCCATTTGGGTGTCGAGAGCAGATGAATAGTATTGGACAATTATAGGGCAGCTCTATTGTGAGCATTGCAAGGATAGGTTTTGAACAGATTTAGTATTGACAAATTGACAGATATAGGGCAGCTCTATTGTGAGCTTCACAGCGAATAGTATTGACCAGTTATAGGAATTGATTTGACAAGAGATAGGGACCAGGCAAAGGAAATGAAGTATAGTTTTGACAAAGATTGACAGTTTATAGGAATTAGGACAAACAGAATCATCACAGATAAAGCTGAGGAGCCCAGAAATAAAGATGAGACCCACTATTGCACTGCTATAACCACAGAAACATTGACACAGACCTATACCGAGACGATTAAGAGTTGATTTAATACTGACATAATACTGACAGCCATTTTACACATCCCAGTTTCCTTCCCATCCAGTTTCCTGGTTTTACAACACACACCAGACCAGATAACAGAGACCAAAGGTGACTCAGAATGTCAGAATCTGTAGTAACTTCTCATGAGACTAGAGAGAAGTCCCCCCCCCCCAAAGATGACAAGCCAGTCAACATAGGACAGCCTGATTTGTCCAGTACCAAATACATATAGTGTTTTGCTGGTGGAATCGACATGAATATGGAGGTACTCAGAAAGCTCACACACAAACATACAACACACCTGAGGAGTGACTTATGAACAAAACTAGTTGTTCTGTAATACCAACACAAAGCTGAGACACCACTATTTCCATTTTGGTTCTTCACACAGCGATATTCCAGAAGTATCCAACAACTATTCACCAGTTTACATTTGGAGATCACTAAACCATCTGACCACCTCATCAGTGGCACCCATCAGGTACTGTGAAGGGCAGATCAGCCACCACCACTACCACCTCTACCTTGATCACTGAGGTCAGAAAACTGACCAAATTGGAAAACTAAGCAGCAGTCCTGCACCCTCTGTGTGAGACCAGCACTGTGTTGACCATACTCACACCCCAGAGGAAGTAACCCTCAACACAGCCTCCCTATCAAACAACTCCCTAACCCTTGCCTTGGATGCCTTCACCGATATGAACAAGGCTGGCCCCCCACCTTTCCAGCTTTGTACTCTCATAGATTTGGGTTCTAGCCACTGCTTTATTGATGCCATGTATGTAGCACAGCATAAACTGCCCACTAATAAAATCTCCCCCTTACATCTTCGCTTGTTTAATGGCTCTGCTGGATCCCTCATCACTAGAAGCACTGAACTCTCCATCCATTTTCCATCTGGAGAAATCACCCCCATCCAATTCTATGTCACCACCCTAGACTCGTCCTGTAACTCTGTCCTTGGGTACACATGGCTCTCCCACCACAATCTGCTGATTGACTGGGCTGAAGCCAGCATTACACCCCAAACAATGACAGGCCCATCTCCTCCCCTGGCTGATAACGAGCCACTGATTTCAGCTGATAAAGAGCCAACTAACCCTAAACTGCCCCAGGTCAATAAAAGACCCAGCAAAGCCTTCCACTGGACTCCATTCCCCCATGAGCCTTTGTACACCTACCCTCCCACTCAACATGAGAACCTCAACAATAGACCCTCAATCTCGCTGGTTTTGGCTGCTGCCTTCCTCTGTGCCTGTGCTGAGGATGGGGCCCAGCAATTCACCCTCCAACCTTCCTGGCCAGAAGCCAGCAGATGTTCTGCCAATGCCAATACACCCAACCTGACAGGAGTCCTGGAAGACTACCATGACTTTGTGGACATCTTCAGCAACTCACTCTCTAAAGAACTGCCAGCCCATAGGCCTTACAACCTTAAAATCCACCTCAACAAGAGAGAAACACTGCTGCTTGGCCCCATCTACTCCTTGTCAGAATCCAAACTGAAAGCCCTCCAGGAGTTCATCGATGACAACCTCCAAAGTGGATTCATCACTCCTTCTTGCTCCTCACATGGTACCCCAGTTCTATTCATCAAAAAGAAAACTGGAGAACTCCACCTATGTGTCGACTACCATGGCCTCAACAAAATCTCCAAAAAGGACTGCTACCCTCTCCCTCTGATCTCCGACCTCCTGGATTCTGCCTGCTCCATGCAACTATACACCAAGCTGGACCTCCAACACACTTACCATCTGGTGTGCATAGCAGAAGGCGATGAGTGGAAGACAGCCTTTCAGACCTGGTATGGCTCCTTCGAGTGGCACGTCATGCCCTTCAGACTCTCCAATGCTCCTGCCACTTTCCAATGCTTCGTAAATGACATCTTCATGGACATGCTCGATGTTTCCATAGTAGTCTACCTTGACAACATACTCATCTACTCAGACAACCCTGCAGACCACCAGAAGCATGTCCACAAAGTCCTGAGCCATCTTAAGGCTAACAAGCTCTACTGCAAGGCATCTAAATGTGAGTTCCACAAGGACTCAGTCGAGTACCTTGGATATATCCTCTCCCCTGATGGACTCCGAATAGCTGATGACAAGGTCAAAGCCATCACTGACTGGCCCATGCCATGCAAGGTTAAAGACGTCCAAGCCTTCCTTGGCTTTGCCAACTTCTACCAACAATTCATCCACAAGTACAGCAAAATAGTCCTACCCCTCACCCAGCTCACCCAAAAGGACACAACCTGGAACTTCGATGATGACTGCATCCAAGCATTCAAGAACCTCAAGTGCACATTTACATGGGCACTGATCCTGACCCACTGGGCTCCAGACCACCAGTTAGTAGTGGAAACTGACACCTCCGACTATGCCATTGCTGCTATCCTCTCCATATTCCTCAATGATGGGGAAATACACCCCATCATGTTCCTGTCATGGAGCCAAGCTCAACTACGACATGCACAACAAGGAACTCCTTGCCATCTTTGACGCTTTCAAGCACTGGTGGCACTACCTCAAGGGTTCTGCTACTCCCATCGATGTAGTCATAGACCACAAGAACTTGGAGTACTTTGCCACTACCAAAGTCCTTACCCATTGACAAGTCTGCTGGTCCAAATTCCTCTCCCAGTTCAACATCATCATTTCTGACCTGGACACCTTGGTGGGAAACCAGATGCTCTCACCCGCCAATGGGATGTCTACCCTAAGGATGGTGACAACCAATACACAGCCATCAATCCCCACAACTTCTGCCTGGTCTTCACACAGGAACAACTGGCCAGCTCCCTCTGAGCCACATACCTCAAAGAACTGGTCCTCCACACCAGTATCATCATGGACATGACCAAACTCTATGACAACATTGGATGTGCACAACCCATGGATCCATCACTTGCCAAAGGTTTCTGACTTGCCACTCAAGACACCTCTGATGCCAACCACTGGATGCTCGATGTGGCAGGCCTCCTCCACTATGACAATCACATCATTGTACCAGATGCCAATGACCTCCATCTGCGCATCCTCCAACAGCATCATGACCACATGCTGGCTGGGCATTTTGGTCAGAACTGGACCTATGACCTCATCTGAAGGACTTATACCTGGACCAGAATACACAAATATGTCCACCACTATGTCAAATCTTGCACCACTTGTGGGCACAATAAATCACCACAACACCATTGAAGAGGCTAGGTTGCATCTACCCATGGAATAGTGAGCGGAACAGCATGCTACGACACACACTACACCCTACACCTTCTACACCCCACTGGTATCAACAACTACCCTTGCAAGGGCAATGGAGGGAGTAATTACACACACTCTGTGATTATTCCAATCAACCCAATCAATTTTCAATGCCTCACAATGCAAAGACGTAGTGAGCTCTCTTCAAAATAAAGTCCTAAGTCTAGAAACTTTTGAACAAGAAGGACCACTTCAAGGTGTGACCTGCTTGGCAATGCAGACAAATGATACAAGCACCCCTGCAGTGCACAGATAGACAGACAGACAGACTTGTTCCAACCTGAACTGACTTCACACCGAGCTTGCTTTTCAAACCACTCCACTAGACACCAATCTAGTGAGCTCGCTACACGTCTGCATGTAGGGTTATCGAACTGACTCATGCAAACAATGGTGACCCTTCTTCAAAAAAAAAAACAAACAGATAACAGAAGTTGAACCAACAGAAACAGATGGGGCTCCCAATGCCCAGAAACAGATAAACTGAAAACAGACAGATGAAATGGAAACCGATGACCCTCTTTCTGAGCTCTCAACATATCCGAACTCCTCAAGTGCTCAAACAATTAAATCAGCATCACTGACTCAATATCTCTCTTGTCTTTCAAGCACACAAGTTGAATGTGAGATTATCTCTGTTTTCCTCTGGTGAGCTTGCTAAGCTAGTAGACGACGCTTGAAGCTACAAACTGATCCCTTGCTGCTTATGCTTCACTTTCAATGCTAACATGCAACTCAGGGGTCTGAAAACTTGTCCTACTCTATCTACTTTACCACTATTTATACTACTTGGTCTGGAATAATACCAACGCATTATAGAAAGTGATAGAAGGAAATTCCTGTGGGCCTAGCCTGCCACTGCCACAGTTATACTTGTCTCTGAGCCTAGTCTTCCTCATTGGAGATGGTTTCCATAGTGAGCTCTCTGTGTGGCATACAGAGCTCACTAATTCTCAAGTCTGTGGACTTATCTACATGGTGACTCTACATCATTAACCCATGTTTAGTATCTTCAATGTTTCTCTGGAGCAAGTCGCCATGTCTGGCAATGAACAACCTTGTCCCATGTACTCCACATGTAGTGAGCTCACTATGAACAAGTCTGTTCTTATCAGGGAATGTCATGTACATGGTATCTTATCTTGGGGTGACTTTGGATCTTTTCTATCATGTTGCGCATCACTTTTAATTGTGAGTGGCTTAATTATCCTTTGATTGCAATATCTCTTTATCCTGCTCTGGTGTTTATTGTGCAGTGAAGACTGTTTCTGACTTCAGGACAGAGGGATCAGTCTGTATAATCAAGCATGCCTATCCAGTACAATGCTATGATTAAGTCCCTGGTTTAGTTCTGCCTCAGGGAATGTCACTAGTGTCATTCATAACTGCTCAGAGGTTGGTTTATCATCAGGAAGGTATCATCTGTAGTCGGCTCACTAGGAAATCGCAAATTTGGCATGGGTAAATATGTTGCACCGCAACACCATCCTTATGGTTTACTCAAACCACTACTGGTACCCGCATGCCCATGGGACTCCATCTCCATGGACTTCATCAAGAAGCTGCCAGCTTCCAATGGGTTCACTGCCATCCTGGTTATCATTGACTGGGCCAGTAAACAAGCCATCCTTGTCCCCACACATGACACCAGCACATCCGAAGACCTTGCCAAAATCTTCATCACCCATGTCTTCACCAAGCATTAGTCCTGAACCACATTACATCCATGTCGGATTGAAATTCATCTCCCAGTTCACCAAAGCACTTGCAACAGCACTAGACATGAAACTCCACTTCACCTCAGGATACCACCTGGAGGCCGTGCTGGCCAAACCGAGCACACCAACCAAACCCTAGAACATACATCCGCATCTACTGCTCCTACCAACAGGACAACTGGGACAATGCTACTTCTCGCAGAATTCGGCCTACAACAATCCATTCCGGTAATGCCAGCACTAAATCCGCGGCTCTAGGTCAAAAAGGCTACCACCCCAACATCCAAGGTATTGGCCACCAAAGCGTGACCTTGCCTCCAAAGTATATATGGGTTTGTGGTCATCACCTTTGCTGAACTCCACCAAGGGATAAATCCGTGAAGATTCACAGGCACAGAGCTCCTGAAACTCAAGCGGATAAGCGACGCATGATGCCCCCACCATTCCAAGTTGGGGACAAAGTACTACTCAGCTTGCGGCACATCCAGACAACCCACCCAACTACGAAGTTCCCTGAGAAATTCCTAGAACCATTCAAAATTATCGCACAGCCAGGAACTCACTCATTTACCCTGCGACTACTGATGGACCTCTGTTCGATCCACCCAGTCTTCCATGTCTCACAACTCAAACCCGTCGAAGCCAACACCATACCAAACCGAGTCAAACCTCCACCCCCGCCAATACAGGTAAACAGAGAAGAACAGTACGAGATCACCCAAATCCTCAACTCCAAAATCGACCGAAGGTACCGGTGCCTGCTGCTGTACAAGGTCCAGTGGCTCAGATACGAAGGCACCGACAATGAATTTGCCTGGCTACCGGCATCCGAATTCTCCGCCGACAACTACATTGCCACATTCCATGCCAAATACCCAAACAAACCTGGGCTGCTAGCCAACATTCCCCTATGACTGGATCCCTCAAGCCCAGCACACTCACGAAAAAAGGGGCTTCCATTTACTTCTACTTTAAACTCCCAGATCTAACGAAAAATTTGTTCAAGCCAACCAGTTCTGCTGGACCCGCCTCACTCGACCAAAAACACCAAGATGCCCATTTCAAGTCCTATCTACAACACGCTCACATGTCAAGAAACTACCAAAAGCGAACAAGAGATAATCCACCAGGAGTCATACGGACCCCAACAGCCCCATGCCATCTCCACCCTCCTCCTGCCTTCACCTGTCCTCCCACCTCGCAGCCTCCACCCACTCTGCCTCAACCAATTCCATATGGCACATAACCTCTGCTACCCCACCCTCAATCCGTGCTACGGCATCCACTACCCCCTGCAGCATCCCCAACAACTCGTTCTGTGCCTCTTGCAGGCTAACCTGCCTCTCCAAAACCTCCTCAAGCAAAACCGTGGCATCCTGCTGCCCCGCTGCCACACTCTGCAGACCTGTCATCAGAGTCCGCATGCCCCTCACCATTCACTGCAATCGTCAGTCCAGAGACACCACACGGACCCATGCTCCCACCTGACTGAAAGAACAGGCGATCTTGTGTTGCCTGCACTGTTGGCAGGCCCACCCCCACATGCTGGTGACATGGCATGATGCGCCATCATGCTGACAGCAATCGCAAACCCCTAAAAAAAATTCCTTAAGTCACCTAGACACCAAAATGAACCATACTCACTTCCGCTACCGGATCCCGACGGCCCTGCCTCTGGCTCCCCTGCAGAACTCCCAACCTCCACCGAGTCCACATGTCGCCTCTTCCCCAAAACACAACTCGTCTCCGGCTCAGACGAATCATCCTCCTCATTCAAGATGCCAACACCCCCAAGCGCTTGCCGATGCACTCCCACATCCCAAGCTGCATCCTGGGTACGATGCTCAAACCGCTCCTGCCTCTCTCTGTCTTGCCATGCCTTCCGCTCATCCGCCGCCTTAGCATCCACCAAAGCCCTCGCCTCTGCCTCTGCCTGCTCCATCGCTGCAATCCTCTCTGCTCGTTCTCGACCCTGCTGCTCCCGGCAACGTTCCACCACTCACTCGCAATGCGCATGAATCTCCACCTCCCATGCCTCCTCCTCCTGCTGATGTTGCTTGTTCAGCACTGTGTATTGCGCCATGGTCTTTACATCCTCGGGGGTGGGAGCGGGCTCGTACGGCTCCAGGGTCTTCGATAACCAATCGGACATGATGGTGGTTCAGGGTTAAGTTATGAAGAAGTCCCACAGATGCATCTTCAGCCATCATTCCCACGATCACACATGACACCAAAATAGCAACCTACATTCACAAACACGTGACCGAACCAGATGACTTATCCACAGACGTCCTTGGGGCAAGAATGCTAAGGGGGGGATACTGTCACATGCATGACGCTGACCATGTGACACCAGAAACGAATCACCGACTCTCGCAGGTCGGCAGAACCTGACCACCGACATACTCGTGGAGACAACTTACCACCGACGACACTCTGAGATGGATACCGCTCTATCAACACACTCAACACCATCTGCAGCCTGCCATGGAACCTGTATCCAACCGACTGACATATTGCATATTCACGACAGAGTTTAACGGACACTGAGAAGATACCACCACCATATATAAGCTGCATGTACCACTAAGTAGTTCCCTAGTTCGAATATCAACTTGGTTTTGCCCTCTTCATAGTCAAGACCCATACTCCACTTCGGTCCTCGACGATCCGTCCAGACCCTCCTCTACTTCTCCCTCATCCTCCCATCCTCACTCGCCCTCAAGACTTGTCAGCCCTGCACGGGTGCCGACGAACAGTATAACCAGCTAAGTAACCCCTCCATACTTGGCCGTCGGGCACTGACTCAAGAGTGACATTGTCCATAGCTTCATCAATGCCCATCCCCCCACACCGGCTCCGTAAGTTCTGCTGGACCACTCCACTCGGGCACATAGCCTAACAGACACACTCATCTTCATCACAAAAGAGGACCAGTGTACCAACAGGAAAATGTATGTTGCATGAGCATTGTTCCATTGTGTATACCCAGGGCTTGTCATTCCATTGCACTGATATTCTAGTTCTGTGGATGGTGCAGTCATCCAGTGTGAGATGGTATCAAATCAAATCAGCACAGAGTGAGGCACAAAGTAGTTGTGAAGGACCTAGATATAAAGACATGATTGTTAGATTGAACACTTTTAGCATCCCAATAGAGAGGATGTCAGCACA